>CAXHWN010002796.1:0-59000 GCA_964020975.1 Hermodice carunculata | reverse complement strand
CCTGTCACTGGCTGTGCTCATGCTGTATATAGTGATAACTGGTATAAAACTGCACTTATTAAAATGTATACAATGTAAAAATGTTGATTTTGTCTTCACTTTCATTCATAGTCAGTCCTTGAATGAACTACAGGTGACAGCAGTACTTAAATTTGGTCCTACCTGTTGACGTGTTGCCTGGCCTTGCCAGTATTATGGTTTCACGCCAGTAATTCAGCCTGTGGAAACATAGACGAACAGAGCTATCACCTTCTAGTTCACTCAATGGATTACAAACATGTATGTTTTATACACCAAAATGTTCCCAAGAATTTTTTACATCAAATAAACACCAGAAAATATGGGCATGAATGGGACATTTTTCAGCAAATTGCCATGGCAACCAGCTCTGCATAGTACTACTTGCAGTATCATTGCCCGCACACAGTGTTGACTCCAGCTGAATCACTGTGTATACTGGTGCCAGTGTACATACCTTTATAATATTCATGTCAGCTCAAAGTATACATTGTTTTCCACTATCAAGCCAAAATCTACCTTTCTGGTAGCAAACGTTTTTAATATACAGCCCCTTGCATCCCTAGGCCTGATATTTTATTGGCACTCTCCAATCATGTTACCTCAGCACAGGCATAATTACCCCCGTGGAACCTGCAAGCAATCCAGGCCATCCACTAGCAAGATAAGGGAGCATGAATTAATTTGTTTCCTGTACGCACGTAACGGTTTAGCTCCCTTCGGGAGCTATTATATATGGCCTTCAATTAGGCTTCAAACCTTCATTTTACCCGATTGTTCTATTCTTTTTAGTGTTGGGATCAGTAGAGAGCTCATCAGGGGGAACATGGCTTCAAGCACTGCTTTTACAGTGCCTGCCGGTGCCATGGCACGGCATGACCATTGCATTGGCGTGACGTTTCTCTTTTCTCGTTAGCTCAGCCAGGGACGTGCTAAATTAAATAGCACGTCCCTGGCTCAGCAAACTTTTCAGTCGTCCATTCAGATATTACATCTTCGAATTCTCCAAAATCGTCAGCAGATCCTTTTCAAACTTGGTTGGGAGTAATTCAGAGAAAAGCTCATCAGAGCTAATGTTATTTGTAGGCCTACCGACTCTAAATAAAGCTTGGAAGCTACCTTTCTGCACACTTGACCGTTGACATCCACTCTTGAGTGGGCAGCTAACCACTATTCGCTGATCAGTAGAAGTGGTCATACTTGATTGCAAGAATTAATTAATTAAGCGCCCCAATTGGACCAGTGCCTATGGAGCCCCAGAAGGGAGATGAAGGAAAAAGAAATTTTATTTCGTGGGAACAAAATAAATATAAAAACCACTACATAAAGGGTACTATAGAGCCCTTGAATTGATAGAAGATAAATATATGTTGCGCGCTATCAACTGATCTGCGCCATCGACCGATCGCGCTGCGCTGACAATGGATCTCTTGTTCGCGCACCCATCGATAGATGGCGCTGCGCCATCGATCGATTGTTTGTTCACCGTATGACACTTGTTGAGTGTGTTGGCGCTGCGCTGGCGAGAGATGTGTCAGGGTCCAGATGACAGTTTTCATGAGTGGCTCTGACATGTGCAGGGCGGTAGCCTTGGGGTCAGATTGGTGGGACCAACATTGGACTCATAGGTCTAGATGTATTACCAAAACTATATTACTAAACAGAAATTTGCTTAAAACTTCCAAATTTCTGAACTTGGCCTGACCAACTTTCAAGTGGAGGCTATGGCACTGATGACAGTGATGTGAGTGAGTGATCACAAACTGACAGCCACAGAACCATTTTGTGGTGCACACTGGGCAAGTGAGGTTATTTGCTTGGCTGAGAGAATCATGAGAAAAAAGACGTGTGACTTGTGTTGGCTGTGGATGTTATATTTTAAAAAAACATTACTATGCCCTCAAGCAATTGTTTATTTGGTGTTGTCATTTAAGTCTTTTGATGGAGTAATAGTATACATTTGGATTTTTTGGGGGAGGGGGGGGGGAATCCTTGACATACATGTAAGAAATATGGTTTTATATAGGCAGAATAATGAAATATGAAATGAAATGTGGGATAATAAAATTATGTCCCAGATGGAAAAAAATTCCTTCGATAATATTTTTTTTTATCATTATTAGATATCCATATTGAAAAAGTAGAAAATTTACACAGTACTATTGAAATTATAAATAGGCCTATTTTTAATTCATTGTAAGAGAATTTTAACAATATAATATTGTTGCTACTGAACAGTGCTGAATGTCTGTATAAAAATTGACAAACATATAACAACAGGCTGTACATATTGTAACAACTGTTTCTCCCATATATTTTTGTATATTATTGCAAATGAATATGTCTGCAAGAAAATCTCTAACATTCTAACATTTTACAACCCTCCTGTACACATTGTACCATTTTTTTATTTACAATTTTGTCTATATAATATTATAGGAACAAAATGTAGGTTGGGGATTTGAAAAAAATAAAATGGAATTTTTGTGCACTAAAAAAAAAACAATCAAGCAATCATCATAATTAGACAAGCTCAGCTACTATTCTGTCTGGGAAAGGTTTCTCTGATTTTGGATACATTGTTTATTTGTGTGGTTGCAAAAGGGTCACGTTAGGGCCTAGTAAAAGTGTCTAATTTACCGTATTTTATAGAAAAGAAAAAAAAAAGTGGGCACAACTTCTTGTTAGTTTCCCCTAACAAATTTTGAAGCTTCAAGTCCAATTTCACGTACGCCATCTACAGGCAAATTGGCTAACTTTGTTGTAGTTCATGTCAACAGGAAACTGCGTGCATTGACTTTGCCATTTGATGATTTTGCAGTGGCCCGTTTTCAACTTTTGGCGACAGAAATCTAAAGATTATTCACATCATTTTGTTTAACAACAAAACCAAAACGCTAATAATCAACACTGATAACTTAGCCAAGTTCTAACCACAGTTTATCTGTTTATTGACAGATCATGCATACATCCATCGTTCGCGCAGCTATTTATATCCATCGTGAGCGCAGAGCGATCTATCGATGGTTGCGAGATCAACCAATGTGTGCGCCGAGGACAGATCCATTGTCAGCGCAGCGCGATCGGTCAATGGAGCAGATCGGTCGATAGCGCGTAACATATATATATATTTCGTTTCCTCAAAATAATTATTTCATTCCCAGGAAATATATTTTGTTGCCTCGAAATAACTGTTTCGTTCCCTCGATATAAATCTTTTGAGGGAACGAAATATATGCCTTGAACATATACTGATATCCATTTATATTTTCCAAGTGACCCCTTAGGGGCTCCACATTTTACCCCTAAAGGGACATGGTAGATTTTGCTTTTTATTTTGTTCCCACGAAATAATTTTTTTTTTTCTTCATGGCCCTTCTGGGGCTCCTTAAGTGCCCATGTTGTGCATATTTTACCAATTTGCGGGATCCACAGATCACGCAGTGCATTCTATTGATGTGCAGTTCATGCACACATTAATAGATAGGGCAATAATCCATGAATGGCACAGCACATTTTTCCGATGTCGACACTGGATTATACAGGCACAGTGCATGGCCACATGCATAGTACAATATTTTCAATACACTATCCGAAATACTTCAGAGACCAGTCCAAACTTGTTTCCACATTGCTGGTTACTGTGGCCATGTTTTAAAAAAAGATACAAACCGCAGTTTCTGCAAGAGTCTGCACTTCTGGCGGGGCTATGTCCATGACCGCTTAGGAGGCCGGCTTACATGCCATGTGTTTCACTCCATGACTTTTACCCCAAGAACCACATGTCTTTATTCCGTATACTACAGAAGCACCCTTGTGATACAAAATGCCCATTATCTCCTCACCCCCTATTTATTCCCTTTAATCTGTTACCGTCCTTAATTAAAACAGCCACAGAAAACCTAGTGAAACTTGACATGCAATCAACAGATAACACTCCTTGCAGTCCATGGAAGGCACAGCGGAAATATGAACATGGCGTGTGTCATTCCACCCATCACAAACAAATCGAGGGAATGCACAGCACTATCTATGGATGTGTGCACGAACCATAGATCCGTAGAATGCGCAGCATGATCCATCAAGAGCACAGCTCGCACACAATACGCATTCATAAGCATAATAAGTGCCCTCTATGGGTGACAAGTACAGTCAATAGAATAAAAATGAAATAAAAATGATAAGGTTGCCATCTGCAGGCCTTAGTTGTTACTAATAGATTACAAATTGTTGGTCAAAAAACCCCGCACCATTCAATACGTAACTGTTTTAATATGCAAAGGGCTAGCACGGTAAAAAGCAAGCACAGCTCCAATCCTTATGGTCTTGTGCAGCTTTATTCTATTGTCTGCCACCTGATCGCCAGTCGAATTTCATTTTCATTTTGACAGAAAATCACTTTAGCATTTTGTCCATTCCACTATACATGTATGTCATGTCGGTATTTGTCACCAAATCTAAGCTAGCAATATGGCGTTTTGGGGCCCCTGAGGGACATAATGTAAGTTGTGATCTGGAAGGCCTCCAGAAGGGAGCCTGGTAACTGCACTGTCTGAAGACATTAATTAAGGTAACTGGTAAGACACAACAAATATAACATACTTTGCAAAGTTTATTTAGGTTACCCTCATACCTGTTCAGTTTATCTATTCCACGGAAACTCATTTCCAGGCGCAGGTTCCAGCATGGTTTCAACAATGCGAGTTTGTGAATCGATATCATTTATCACACTTTATCAACATTTTCTGAACAGACATGAATTATTGACATAATTTCCATAAAGCCTGGTCAGTTTGAGACTTTTTATTTTTTTTTTATTTATTTTTTTTTTTTTTTTTTGGAGACTTTGGTGTAAATGAAACTGTGAAAATTTCCCAGGATGCATAAAAAAGGCAGTGGCGCCCATGTGCTGTAAGAGTTGACTGAGAAAATCAAATCCGTAGACTGGATACAGAGTAGTCTTCTGGTTGAATGATTAATTTTTCAGTTATATCATGTATTCACATGTACACATGTGTTAATGGTAAGAGCTCAGTGAAATCTGGGTCATTTCAGAGAATGAATCTTTTAGCACCCATTTGTAATAATGATAATACTGTGGCTCTCCGCTTATGTGCCGCGGTCCTGTGTGACACAGGTGGCCTAGGAAAAAAAAAATGATGAGATTGAGGAAACCATGGTTATCCTAATCAGCTCATGCTGCCATGTTTACCAGGACCAGAGCCGAGGCAAAGAGTCCACCACACGCTCTCTCACAGCTGTGGTGGGCCCCTGGCCCTTGATATATCCCCCAACACTCATCGCTTGTAGCTCTTCCCCCCCCGCACTCCCATAAAAGGACAGAAAAACCTTCCCTCATACACCCTATCCCCGCCTCTAAGGCTCAGGCATTTCCCATGGGGGCCCTTATAAGGGCTACCACCATTCCCTCTCCTCCCTGCATCTAAGATTCTAATTCAACCTGTTGCTATCAAGCCCTATCAATTCATTTCTTTTCTCCCAGCACCCTACCAGGTAGTCCTGTACACTTTTAGTGCCTTTCCTGCCCCCCAGAAAGCCACCCTTCAAACCTAAAACCCATGCTATATACATGTTCCTCTTCCTCTAAACACTGAACCTCTTCTAGACCCTTGTTATTATAGTCTTCCCTGTGCCACTTTCTGAAAAATTCTTCTCTCATCTCTTTATATGCATCACACCACAACAGCCAGTGATCCACTGTCTCATCCGCCTCTTGTCTACATACCTTACATTTACCATTACTACCTGTTGTCCACTTCTGTTTTCTCTTTTCTAGATTGATTACTCCTGCCCTACTTTGAAAAAGAAGCCTGGATCCCTTCCCTCCATCCCAACACACACTTTTCTTTGGTTTTTCTAGTACCTTGTATGCTTTTAATGTACTCTTCTCCCTGACACCTCTTTTCCAGTCTTCCTTCCAGCCCTCTGTAACAGTCCTACCTACATGTATATACACTTTCCAGTTTTCAACCTCATCATATCCTTTCAATTCGTATCTCTCTGCCAACTTATTTATATCTTTGACCCATCTTGTTTGTTCCTTGACTACTTCATTGTAAACCTTCCTGCACCACCTGTCTTCATTTACTGATTGTAAATACCCCCAGTACTTAAGCTTTGCTTTGGCAATTCTGTCTGTAATTTTATTCCATCCTAACTGTCCTAAGACTACTTCTGTTGCTGCACATGGTGGTGCTCCCAGTATCCATTTCCCCATCTCATTCTGTACTTTCTCCATTCCCTGGATATCTCCTTCACTTATTGAAATCACATCTAAGCCATATATCATCCCTGGTATTGCAACTCTATCCCATAATACCCTTGCTGTGTATGCTCTGTTGAAACTGTTCAGTGCAGTAGCTTTAATCATTCCTTTTGTACGGTTCACTTTCTGTTTAATCTGCTCCACCTGATATCTGAACATGCCTTT
Organism: Hermodice carunculata; assembly: GCA_964020975.1. Taxonomy (NCBI): domain Eukaryota; kingdom Metazoa; phylum Annelida; class Polychaeta; order Eunicida; family Amphinomidae; genus Hermodice; species Hermodice carunculata. Next base: position 52,531 of record CAXHWN010002796.1, on the reverse strand, counting down.
ACCTGTTGTTTTTTTCTTAACGCCTAGGTATTCATACTCATCAACCTCCCCAATTTCAATTAACTGTTCCCTACCTTCTGGAATTTGGAACTGCCCAATTTTCCATTTTTTATTCCAATCTGGTTTCTTCCCAAGAGTCATCACTTTACTTTTATCCTTACTAAATTCTAACCTCCATTTATTCCCGTATTCCCCTGCTATGTTCAGCATTTCTTGCAGATCTTTCTGGGACTCTGTCATGAGTACAATGTCATCTGCGAAAAATAGACCTGGAATTTTCAGGTCGCCCACCTTTATTCCCTTATTACACTCCATTAACTGGTCCCCCAGCTCCTTAATATACAGGGCAAACAAAATCGGGGACAGCACACATCCCTGCTTTAGACCTATATCCAGGTGTGCATTCTCTACTTCTACCTTTCCTAATGAAAGTGTACAGTCTACATCTTGATACAATGCTTCAGAATTTCTAGAAAGTTCCGACCAAATCCTAGTCCACTTAGTTTTTCCCACAGGGCATCTCTCCATACCCTGTCATAAGCTTTCCTCACATCTAAGAAACCCATGAAGACTTTCTTCCGCTTCTGCCTTGCCAATTCTAACACCTGGGTCAATGTGAAAATGTGATCACCTACCCTTCTGCCTGGTCTGAATCCATTCTGAATTTCCCCCAGAAGTCCAAGCCTTTCGACTATTCTACTTAATCTCCTGTACATTATCCTACTGAATATTTTTCCCACATTTGATGAAATGGCAATACCCCTGCATTGATCCAATTGGCCTCCTTGGCCCCTCTTTGGAATATATGAAATCCTGAGTTTATTCCATTCCTTTGGTACTTGTCTTTTCTCAATAACCCTATTGAACAGCAACTATAAGCTATCCTTTATTTCTTCTGGCCCTCTCTTTATGAATTCTGACAGTATGTCATCTGGCCCTGGTGCTTTGCGTAGTCGCATCTGCTCAATTGCTATTTCAACTTCTATACTTCTGACTCGGCCACACATCTCTGGATCCCATTGATCCTGTGTGTATTCTGCTTGACACCCTGGTACTGTTCCCTGACCCCAGTGTGGATTATTAACTTCTTGCCAATGCTCCCTTAAAGCTTCCTGTATTTCTTCTTTGTTATCTGTTCTTTTCCCTCTGTGTATGATTTCCTGTGCTTTATTCTGTTTACGTCGATTAACCTGTTTCCAAAAGATGGTTGACCCTTCTCCCCCATTCTCCATTATTTTCTTTGTCATTCGTTCATTATTACTGGCCCTTGTTTCTGCTTTCATCTCTGCTACGTTCCTTCTACATTCCATATACTGTCTCTTAGCTTCTTCTGTTACACCTTCAGGGTATTTCTTTTTCCTGGCTAATCTCCATGCTCTATTTTTAGTCCTCTTTCTTTTTATGGCCCCTTTCAGCTCTGGGTCTATTCTATATCCTAGACTTCCAACCGGAACTTTCTTTCTACCTATCTTTTCGCTTGCTACCTTAAGAATCCTTCTGATTAGATCCCCATTCATTTCCTGTACTTCCCCTTCATTCTCCCATCTATTTTTCCATTCCTGCAATTCCAATTTTAGGCTTTTGATACTCTGTCCAGTCTGTTCCCTCATTTATATCCCACACCCATTTAAACCCCCCTCCACTTCTTCTTTGACATTGTATGTTAACTGAGACTATAATCCAGTTATGATCACTGCCCATATCCAATCTACCTTCCTCGTCTATTTTGCATCCTTGTGTCATTTGAAATACTTCACTGTTTACTAGAATATAGTCAATTGTTGACCGTCTTTCTCCAGATGCCCATGTCCACTTTCCCGTGCATTGTACATCCCTATTAACTATCCTCAAACCAAATTCCCTTTTGAAGTTGAGTAACCTGGTTCCATTTCCATTGATTCCACTATCCCCTCCCTCAATACCACCCATTCCATTTCCTATGTGTCCATTAAAATCCCCAGCTATCATAATCTGGTAACCACGCTGCTGAATATCACTAATCATCATTCTCATCCTATCATATATCTGGTCATTCTATTCATTAGGTAACCCCTGGCGACCCACATACACTACACCTATCGCTACTTTATTTCCATTTGACTCTATTTGTGTCTGTGTGCCAACACAGACATTCTGTTTTTCTAGGAATTCTTTATTTCTTTCTTTCTTCTTTCTTTCTTTCTTTACAGGCAAATTTGTCCAACATTTCATTTGAAAAGTATTTTACATAGAAACTCCAAACTTGGCATGATTATACTTCCATACATGAAGCCTGGTCTTTTTGTAAAGAGGTTCAACGGTTGTGAAAATTATGCAAATTAGGGCCATTTGAAAATTTAAATCTTGAATATCTCCAAAAATATTATAGGTACAGGTAATCAATCCAACTTCGATTAATATGTTGGTTAGACTGCACATTTTTGTAATTTACATGTGACCTCTAAAGGTCAAAGGTCAATGTCATTTTCACATTTGAAATTTTCATCTAGCCATAACTCGGTCAATTTTCAACCAATTTTAACCATGTTGGACCCAACCTGTAGGTGTTGCAACACTACATATTTTTTGTAATTTACATGCAATGCCTAAAGATTAAAGGTCAAGCTGATTCAGGCCTTTTTGTTAAAACTAGCCATAAGCGTAATGGAATGTGAAGTACCAAAGGCTTCAAAGATGGTATCAGTCAAGATTCTGGGGTCCGCTTTGGTAATTGATACTTTTAGCCCAGATAAGAGAGCCTGGGTTTGATATCAGGCTATGGGCAGCATGCTTGTCTGTATGTGTGCCCCAGAGTAGCACACAGAATGCCGTGTGTGACTGCTTTTGTCATGTTTGCACAAGACAGACAAGACGTAACTTAGACCATTGGAACAACACATAATTAATCAATTGGGTAAGACATAACAGATTCAACTGAAAGCCACAGGAATCTGTAGTTTTCCTTGCAGTGAGGTTGCAAGGTTAGGATATCGTACAAGCCACGGGTAGCCAGGTCAGTGTTCAATGTAAACAAAGCATGCACAAATATGAATAGACTGACGTCTACAAGTTGTATCATGCTGAGAAGACTACTTGGTTCATGAGAATGAAATGGAAAAGAATGATGACACAGTCTGTGGTAGTTTATATATCATTACATACTATCAAAAATGTTGTCTTTCTTTCTTTCCTTTTTTCCTTTTTTATGGATGTGTGCCAACAGACATATTGTTTTTCTAGGAATTCTTTCTTTCTTTCTTAATGTCTGTGTGCCAACACAGACATACTGTTTTTCTTTCTTTCTTTCTTTCTTTCTTTCTTTCTTTCTTTCTTTCTTTCTTTCTTTCTTTCTCTCTCTCTTTCCTTCCTTCTTTCTTTCTTTTTCTTTCTTTCCAGACAAGTTTGTCCGACATTTTATTTAAAAAGTATTACACATAGAAACTCCAAACTTGGCAAAATTATACTTCTATAGATGAAGTCTGGCCTTTTTGTAATGAGAGGTCATGCTTTTCAAAATTATGCAAATGAGAGCTAATTAAAGTTTTAAATCATCAATAGTTTATATACTATAGTAGATGTGGTTATGAGTGTATAGGAGTTTGATCATAGCAAAGTAAAGGCCATCTCAAATGTCAAGGTCATGTCAAGGTCAAAGGTCAGTTTTAGGCCAAGTTGTCATTTTTGAGGTGAAGGTAGAGGTCATCTCAAGGTCAAAGGTCATTCCAAGGTCAAAGGCCACTTTCGATGGCGGCTTTCTTCTAGCCATAACTTGGTCAATTTTTATCCAATTTTTATCATGTCTGATTCAAATTGTAGCTATTGCAACACTGCACATTTTGAAAATTACATGTGACCCCAAAAGGTCAAAGATCAATGTCATCTGGACCTTTGAAAGTTTCACCCAGCCATAACTCGGCCCATTTCCATCCAATTCTTATCATGTTGGACTTAAATTGTGGGTATTGTAACACTGTACATTTTTGCAATTTACGTGTGACCTATAAAGGTTAAAGGTAAAAGGTCAAGGTTATTTGAACTTGGGAAATATCATCCAGCCATAAGCTTAATGCAATGTGAAGTACCTAAGCACAAAAGTTGTACCATTTAATATTTACAGCTTTTGAAGGCACACAGACAGATTTGCTTTAAAGCAAATCTTCCTTTCTAGTTCTTTCTTCTTTCTTTCTTTCTTTCTTTCTTTCTTTCTTTACCGGCAAATTTGTCCGACATTTCATTTGAAAAGTATTATATGTAGATACTCCAAACTTGGCACAATTATACTTCTATGGATAAAGTCTGGTCTTTTTATAATGAGAGGTCATGCTTTTGAAAATTATGCAAATGAGGGCTAATTAAAGTTATAATATTCAATATCTTATATACTATAGTAGATGTGGTTCCGAGTGTATAGGAGTTCGATCATAGCAAGGTAAAGGTCATCTCAAATGTCAAGGTCATGTCAAGGTCAAAGGTCAATTTTAGGCCAAAACGTCATTTTTGAGGTCAAGGTTCACTTCAGGTAGAGTTCATCTCAAGGTCAAAGGTCATTTCAAGGTCAAAGGCCACTTTCGGTGCTGGCTTTCTTCTGGCCATAACTTGGTCAATTTTTAAACAATTTTCATCATGTTGGGCTCAAATTGTAGCTATTGTAACCTTGCACATTTTTTAAATATACATGTGACCTCTAAAGTGTAAAGGTCAAGGTCATTTGGACCTTTGAAAGTTTCATCCAATCATAACGTGGCCAATCTCCATCCAGTTTTCATCATGTTGGACTCAAATTGTAGGTATTGCTACACTGGACATTTTTATAAGAACACGTAACCTCAAAAGGGCAAAGGTCAAGGTCACTTGGCCCTTTGAAAGTTTCATCTTGCCATAACTTGGTCAATTTTACTCCGATTTGGTTCATGTCTGGCTCAAATTGTGGGTATTGTAACACTGTGCAATTTACATATGACCTGTAAAGGTCAAAGGTCAAGGTCATTTGGACTTTGAAATTTGCATGCATCCATAAGCTTAATGGAATGTGAAGTACCAAAGGACAAAAGTTGTAGTGTTTAATATTTACAACCTTTGAAGGCACACAGACAGATTAAAAAAAATCTTCTTTTCCAGTTTCTTTCTTTCTTTCTTTCTTTCTTTACCAGCAAATTTGTCCGACACTTTTCTCGGACACTACTATACATAGAAACTCCAAACTTGGCATGATTGTACCTCCATACAAGGAGTTTGGCAGTTTTATACAAAGAAATGAAGATGTTTAAAATTATGCAAATTAGGGGCATTTGAAATTTTAAATCTTGAATAACTTCAAAGCTATAATAGATAGAGATGCCATTCCAACTTCCACTCCTGTGTTATGGAATAGTTGTACATTGCCATACTAATGTGCTTTGAAGACACACACACTGATTTGCTATGGAGCAAATCATCTTTCCTAGTTCTTTCTTTCTTTCTTCTTTCTTCTTTACCGGCAAATTTGTCCGACACTCTTCTCGAACACTATTATACAAAGAAACTCCAAAGTTGGCATGATTGTACTTCCATACAAGGAGTTTGACCGTTTTATACAAAGGAATGAAGATGTTAAAAATCATGCAAATTAGGGCCATTTGAAATTTGAAATCTTGAATATCTTCAAAAGTATAATAGATATAGATGTCATTCCAACTTCTACTAGGGGGTTATTGACCATTGCGCATCTAATGAATTTAAAACAAATATAGCAATTTAAATTATGCTAATTAGCATCATTTGAAATTTTAAAACTTGAATATCTTCAAAACTATTATAGATAGAGACATCATTTTAACTTCTACTAGGGGGTTATTGACCATTGCGCATGTAATGAATCTAAAGCAAAAGTTGTAGCAATTCAAATCATGCTAATTAGCAGCATTTGAAATTTTAAAACTTGAATATCTTCAAAGCCATTATAGATAGAGACATCATTTTAACTTCTACTAGGTGGTTGTTGACCATTGCGCATGTAATGAATCTAAAACAAAAGTTGTACCAATTAAAATTATGCTAATTGGCAGTATTCAAAATTTTCAATCTTGAGTGTCTTCAACACTATAGTAGATAGAGATATCATTCCAATCTCTACTAGGGGGCTGTTGCCCATTTTTGCACCTAATGATTTAAAATAAAAGTTGTAGGAAGTTAAATTATGCTAAATAGCACCATTAGAAATTTTAAATCTTGAATAACTTCAAAGCTATAATAGAAAGAGATGCCATTCCAACTTCTACTCCTGTGTTATGGAATAGTTGTACATTACCATACCAATATGCTTTGAAGACACACACACTGATTTGCTATGCAGCAAATCATCTTTCCTAGTTTCATGTTGTTTTTCTTTCTCTCGCTCCTTCTTGCTCTACTCCTACTTCCTGTTTGTCTGTGGTTCTTACCCTGGTCAGGAACTGACCTGGTAGTTGCTGGGGTTCCTAGTTTTCCTGCTGCTGCACCCACTCACTGTAGACCTGCCCTAATCTATCACCTCCCTTCTGACTTGGGTGCAGCCCATCCCCAGCAAACATCTCCCTCCTCCCTACAAAATCTTCCCACACATCCCTAAAAGCTATTCCCCCTGTCTACATAACTTCTCTAACCTCCTATTAATCCCACAAATCCTGCTTGCTTCCCACCCACTCATCCTAAGCCTTGGTAATATCCCCATTACCAAAGCATCACAGTCTAACTGCGCTAACCTCCCCACAAGCTTCCCGTACCTGCCTAACACTGTATCTGTCCCTATTCTCTCCCCTGCTCCTCCCTGTCCGAGAGATCATTTGTGCCGACCTGCACAATTGAAACTCTGTAACTCCATTTGTGTAAATGGAGTTACAGAGTTTCAATAAATAAAAATAGATACTACTAGCACCTGAAAGAGTTCCTAGTACTAGGTTGGCTGAGAGCTAAGAATGTTAGTGACTAGATCATTAAACACTATTTTACAAATATCACAAAGTGACTTTTAAAACACAGTAAAACCAGTGTTTCCATTAGGAATTTTTTCAAGGGGTCACAAGAAGGGAAATTCAAGAGAAAGGACTAGATTTTCACTAATTTTACATGAAAATAAACAAAATTGCAGCCCTTTAGAATTTTGTCAGAGAGTATTTGAGGTTCTCAAATGGTAATATACCCCCATTTTGGGGTTAAGGGAAACACTGGAAGCAATGAAGCCCAAACCTCATAATTAATCAGTTTGGTCACCAGCCAAAATGCTCACTGACCCAAATATTTGGTGTGTTAACTTCAGTTTATATATATATTGAGACAAAAACACACTAGCCAAAGTAAAATCTCCAGTAGCCAAACATAATTTTTACCAGCATTCCGCTGGTGGCTGGTGCTAATTTTGAGCCCTAAAGCCAATATGTAAATCAATTTTGTGTGACAACTGAGCAATTGGTGCTATCCAATGCATGTAGTCTTTTTTACCTCAGCTGACTTGTCAGTCAGCTGAGGTTTTTTGAGGGTCTGTCATCCGTCTGTCGTCCACAATTCACATTTTCGACTTCTTCTTAAAAACTGTCAGCCAGATTCACTTCAAACTTGGTGGACATGTGCCTTGGGTGGGTCTCTACCAAGTTTGTTCAAATGGTCATGGTCCAGTGATTTTTGGATTTTTAATGAATTTTTTTGTTCTTTTTTGGGTAAATCTTAAAAAATCTTCTTCTCCGAAACCACTCACCCAATTGCTTTGATATCACACAGGAACACTCCCTGGGACATGTAGTTCTTAATTTGTTCACCAGGTGGCGCTGCAATTTTTTCCTATTTTTTTATGAATTTTTGTGTGTTTTAAACTTTCGACTTCTTCTCCAGAACCATCTCTCAGATTAAGCTGAAACGTGGTGGATATGTTCCTTGTAGAAGGGTCAAACAAAGTTGTTCACTATGTGGGAATGGTGCAGATTCCTGATTTTTAACGATTTTTTTCAATTCTGGTACCTATCGGTCAATGCAGCTTTCCTATTGATTACTATGGAAGTCAATGGGCATTCAGATGCTAATTCACATTTTTGGCTTCTTCTCCAAAACCGTCGCCCAGATTAACTTCAAACTTGGTGGCAATGTACCTTGGGTGGGTTTCTACCAATTTTGTTCACGTGGTCATGCTACAGTGATTTTTGGATTTTTAATGAATTTTGTTGTTGTTTTTTTTGGACAAATCTTAAAAAATCTTGTTCCCCAAAACTGCTTACCCAAATGCTTTGATATCACACAGGAAGACATCTAGGGACTCTCTGTTGTTACTTTGTTCACCAGGTGGCACTGCAGTTTTTTTCTAATTTTTTTTTTTTTTTTTAATTTTTGTGTGTTATAGATATTTTCGACTTCTCCAGAAGAACCGTCACTCAGATTAAGCTTACACGTGGTGGATATGTTCCTAATGGAAGGGCCAAACAAAGTTGTTCCCTGTGTGGGAATGCTGCGGATTCCTGATTTTTAATGATTTTTTCAAGTCGGCTCCTTTGGGGTAAATACACCTTTCCTATTGATTACCATGTAAGTCAATGGGCATTCTAATGCTAATTTACATTTTCGACTTCTTCTCCAAATCCATCGTCCAGATTTACTTTAAACTTGGTGGCAATGTACCTTGGGTGGGTGTCTACCAGGTTTGTTCCAATGGTCATGTTCCAATGAATTTGGATTTTTTTATGATTTTTTTTTCAAAAATCTCTACAAAAGTTTTAATAGGAAAACTAAACATGGGAATTTCTTGTAATGGTCATAACTTTAATAATATTGACCAGATTTACTTCAAACTTGGTGGGGATGTGCCTTAGGTGGGTCTCTACCAAGTGTGTTCAAATGGTCACACTCTATTGATTTTTGGATTTTTTTTTGTTTTTTTTTGTTTTTTTGGGAGGCAAACCTTCAAAATTCTTCTCCTCTGAAACCACTCGCCCAATTGCTTTGATATCGTACATAGACACTGCCGGGGACCTCTAGTTCCCAATTTGTTCACCAGGTGGCGCTGCAATTTTTTTAATGAATTTTTTGTATGGTTTTGCTATTTTTCACTTGTTCTCAGAACCATCCCTCAGATTAAGCTGAAATGTGATGGATATATTGTTGTGGAAGGGTCAAACAGTTGTTTACTAGGTGGCACTGCTTTGGATTCCTGATTTTTAAGGATTTTCAATTCGGGTACTTATCGTTCAATGCAGCTTTCCTATTGATTACTATGTAAGTCAATGGGCATTCTAATGCTAATTCACAGGACAACTGACACGATATTTACTGTTTACTTGATAAATTGAGATCTGTTTTGAGTTCGCTACACATGTTAATTATTCTGTATGAAGGTCATGCTGAGACAGTACATGAATGACCTTAACCTCGTTTGTGGGGTCACAGTGCAACATACATGAATTTTACAGTTCATTATAACTTGAGAATTACTTGAACTTTGATGTTGCACATGTAGGTGTTCTTCTATAAAGGTCAGACTTACTCAGAACATGGTGTCCTTGATCCTTTCCCAAGTTCATAGAGCTGCAGGTGTGATGACTGTCAAGATCAGCTGAGGCACGGGCTGTTCACACAGCCCTCTTGTTTTTCCATGGCAGTATAGCATGATGTTGCAGTTTCCTTAATTATATCACTATTACTTCAAACTTGATGGCAATGTACCTTGGGTGGGTGTCTACCAGGTTTGTTCCAATGGTCATGTTCCAATGAATTTCGGATTTTTTTATGATTTTTTTTCAAAAATCTCTACAAAAGTTTCAATGGGAAAGTTTAACATGGGAATTTCTTGTAATGGTCACAACTTAATTAATTTTGGCCAGATTTACTTCAAACTTGGTGAGAATATGTGCCTTGGGTGGATCTCTACCAATTATGTTCAAATGGTCACGCTGTATTGATTTTTGGATTTTTTATGAATTTTTTTGTTCTTTTTGGGGGGCAAACCTTAAAAACTCTTCTCCTCTGAAACCGCTCACCCAATTGCTTTGATATCGTACATAGACACTCCCGGGGACACCTTGTTCCCAATTTGTTCACCAGGTGGCGCTGCAATTTTTTATGGATTTTTTGTATGGTTCTGCTATTTTTCACTTGTTCTCAGAACTGTCCCTCAGATTAAGCTGATATGTGATGGATATATTGTTGTGGAAGGGTCAAACAGTTGTTTACTAGGTGGCACTGCTTTGGATTCCTGATATTTAAGGATTTTCAATTCAGGCAATTATCGTTCAATGCAGCTTTCCTATTGATTACTATGTATTATAAAGTCAATTGGCATTCTAATGCTAATTTACAGGACAACTGACACAAAATTTACTGTTTACTTGATCACTTAAGATCTGTTTTGAGTTAGCTGCACATGTTCTGTATGAAGGTCATGCTGAGACAGTACATGAATGACCTTGACCTCGTTTGTGGGGTCACAGTGCAACATACATGAATTTTACTTTTCATTGTAACTTGATAACTAAGTTCAACTTTGATGTTGCACATGTAAGTGTTCTTCTATAAAGGTCAGACTTAATGAAAACATGGTGTCCTTGATCCTTTCCCGAGTTCATAGAGCTGCAAGTGTGATGAATGTCAAGATCAGCTGAGGCATGGGCTGTTCACACAGCCCTCTTGTTCTAGTCTGTCGTAGTACATATTTCAGAATGCTCTTCAGGAATTTTTCATATGTTGGCATTAGCCCTAGTTCCCCATGGATTGCAGAGTTGGTTGCATTTTTGTGTAGCCCTAAGCAGAATTTATCAAATCTTAATTGAACCTTTTCAGCAGGCAGGCAGTCACATTTATCAGGTATGCTATCCAGTGATTTTAAATTTATGCTGCCACCACATACATTGTATTTCACACCTGTATAAATAATATGGAGAATGAGGGAATTGTATAGGGACATAGTACGGCGGGTTTCAAATATGCATTATAAAACTCCCTTTTAAGCTTGAAGCTTGCTTTCATAACTTTAATTTTAACTTCGTTCTGGGCTGCTGTGAAAGACCCAGAGTTAGTCAATAGTAGGCCTGGGTATTTACCTAATTCCACACACTCCAAGTTAGCCTGCCCTAACATAAATTTTTCTTGCAATAGTTTCTTGAGTTTATTAAAAATTATTATTTTTGTTTTGTGAAAATTTATTTCAAGTTTGCAATTTTGGCAGTATTTAGTAGTTTGTCCAGAGAAGAATGCAGACTTGATCTTGATTTAGATCAGATAATCAGATCATCTGCATACATTTAAGCCATTGGGCAGGAAAGTTACCAAATATGGCAGGGTCAGAATATGGTGCTGGTATAAATTCCAGCAAGTCATTTATGTAAAGGTTAAATAAAGTTGGACTTCAAAATGTCACCCTGCCTTACCCCTTGATGCTCTGAGAACATACCTGTTACCCCCATGCTGGTTTTGACACAGTTTTGCATTGATGTGTAGATGCTTCTAATGGTATTGAGAAAATGTCCCCCAATTTCCATGTGGGCTAATTTGTAGAACAGTCCGTTCCACCACACCTGGTCAAAAGCCTTGCTAAAGTCTACAAAGCATGCATATAGTTTGTCTTTTGTTTTGCAGTAGTGATTGATGAGAGATTAAAGAGTGAACATGTAGTCAGCTGTTCTCGACCCCTTTTTAAAACCTGTCTGCTCTTTTTGAAGAATATAGAATTTAGTTAGTACATGTATACATAATTTAGGATCGAACTATTAGAGTTTAGCCAAACTGCTGCAGATAGTTATTCCACAGTAATTATCTGGACTTTGGGGGTTACCACCCTTGAGTGTCGGGCTTTTCATGCCCTCCTTCCATTGCTGGGGGTATAAGTTATTGACAAACAATTTATTGAAGACAGAGGTTTGTACAAGGAATAAACACCTAATTTTAAAATTCCGTTTTAAAATTCCATCCAAGTCATTAACTTTACCTGGTTTTAAATTCTTGATGGCCTCTTTTATTTCCATTGTGGTTACTTTGTAGCAAAGTGCATTGAAGACACCTGAGTCACTAAGATTATTGACAAGTCATTAATTTTTCCCTCTTGTTCCAGGTCGGGCTGATGTGATATGTTAAATAGACTTTTGAAGTGGGTGTACCAGTCTGCTGTTTTTTCCTGGTCTGGGGTGTTCTTATTACTATAATAGTACTATCACCCCAAAGTTGATTTACAAGCTTCCAGTATTCACTGGGGTTGTTATTTTGTAATTTTTCCAGTTTGTTTAGAATTTCTGCCTTGTGTTTACAGTACACTGCCTGGTTAATATGCATATTAATTTCCCACCAGAACTGCATATCTGATTGCCTAGTCTCGCTTGGCGGGATATGGCGAGATACAGGTCGGTACCTGTGGGGACAAGTGGGATATTACTAATATTTTGGAAATAAAGAATACTCATTAAAGGCAGATGAAAAGTTTTCTTGATATGTGGCTCTGGAAGTACTAAATGAATACCAGTTTGGCATTTGTGAACTTACATGTACATTTCTCAAAAAATGCCGATTTTGTGAGAAATGAACATATGGCCCTGCCTGTATTACCCATGTTCCTTCTACATACTCCTCGTGGAATCAAAAGATGTACAGTGGGTTACAAGCTGTTGGCTGTAGCATGGATACATTATGTATTGTCCATCACAGTCTGGTATGTGGCACATTTTACATATAGGTATTTTAGTGCTGGACAAACTCCAGATTCTTAGGGACGGCTGCATGATCACAGCAGGATTATGGGTGAGCCCACTGAGCTGGCCAAGCAGGCAAGTTGTTCACCTGAATCAAATCGAATTTCCATATTTTCATTTGAAAATAACAGCAATTGTTGTGCAGGCCTCATGCCAATGCATTTATGGTTGTACAAATGAAAGACCACCAAACAGTGTAACAGGTGTACATGTTGTATTAGGTATGTGAAAATGGCTCTCAGCACAAAGCGTATCATGTATTTTCTCCATACATTGCAGCAAAGATGGGGAAGACTAGCCGAAAAACCAAAGCAAAGTACAAGGATTTCCAAAAGGTGAAACTGAAAGTTGGTAAAAAGCTGCCAAAGGGAGCCAATGAAACTACCACTGCCTTCAAGACTCGAAACATACAGGTCAAAGGTCAGCTCCAGACACAGTCCTCATCTCAGCCCACCACCAAACGCAAGCTCAATATAAATGTAAGCATTTATAAGATGATTTATCTGGCTATGAGGTAGAAAGAGATAGCAGTAGATACACTTTATCCTGCTCAAAATAGAATCTTTGACCTGGACTCTTACAGTGCAAGAAGCAAAATGGTGACAGTATTTTGTTATCTCATTGGTTATGGTTCATAAATGTTTACACCTACATATAATTGAACCATTTCCTGCTCAAATCACCCAAAAGCATCCAGATCTAAATTGTTCTTTGCATTAAATTTCTTACCGATAGAAAATTTTTTGTTGAGATATGTATGTGAGACCATTCATGGTGGCACATGCTGAGTCAAAGCTTTCCTTGGCGTGGGTTGAGGGCAGTGTCCCCAACCCAAGAAAAACTGTTGACTGAGTCCTACTGTCACCAGGTATGGGTTAAACATTAGTTTGAGTACATGTATATGTGGTTGTGTTGCATGTGACCTGAGTATACGTGTATGTACATCACAAGACCATCTGTACCAGTGGGGTTCAAAGGCTAATGTGTTTACATACAAGTTGTGTCTTTTAACAGTTTATGGCAGTACACAAACAGGGATTCATATATCAGATGGACATTCTTATTTTTTTTTCTGTGGAAGTAAATTTGTCTTTGGAGGGAAATATTTTTGATACTCCTGGTTGTTGTAAATATTGTAAGGGATGTAAGGAAAATGCACCAACATGTCCCATATGGAGACACCATGATGAAATAAGAGTCTCTATACATGTATGATACTTTTCTTTGTTATTCTTGACTGTGGAATCTACTTGCAATCTGTTAGCAGGCAAATGAGTAGAAGTTAGGTGTGCAATTAATACATATAGCTGTACAAATGAGTTAGACATGTATTTATTGTCTCATGAAAGCAAGGTGTTGTTTACATTTTTAGGACCTGCTGAGTCAGTGTCAACATTACAGTATTAACATTCGATACGATGCCGTTACTGGACTGCGGGAATTGGTATCTTCAACGCCAGCTTTATTGCAAAGTCACCTGTCTGTGATTTTAGAGAGGGCATCTGAACTGCTCATAGACAAGGATGGTGCAGTGAGACACGCAGTAGAGAGACTCCTCAAACATATTTTTAATGCAACATCATCCAGTGAAATATCACCATTTTTTCCATTGCTCAGTGCTCATCTGTGCTGTGCCATGACTCATATAGTAGATGAGATCAGACTGGACAGCCTGTCAGTACTAGACTTGTGCCTTGAACACTTTCCCTCATTGGTTTCAAACTCTAGCAGTCAACTGCTACCAAATTTTATTGGTCAGATCTCACAGCAGACTCAAACAAGCAACAGAAAGAAGTCTACTGCAACAACTCAGAACTTGATTGTCAATCCAAATAGCAAATTGTCAACTCACAAGTGGAGAGTTAAGGTTTTTGGTAGACTTCATAAGTTCCTGAAAGCAATCCTAGGTTCCAGATTGAACCAAAAACAGGATGGAAGGGTTGTAATGGTAAAGGAAGTGAAATGGGCCTGTGATCATGAAGTGACAACATTCATCACAGGGTACAATAGTGTGGAACAATTCATTGGCACTGAATTCAGGTGAGATTTTATGAAAGTATTTAGAATTATCAAAAATAGTTTACTAATTGTTTGACAAAAATTTTTGGCAAAGAATCAGTAACTTTAATTGAACTTTGATCAATATTTCAGAGAAAAAATTGCTAGAATTAGCAATAACAACAAATATAAATGATGAAAAGAAGACAGACCAAACTGCGCATCAAATTGAAGTTCTTCATGTTCTTGGTTCATTTTATTCCAGCCATGTATAATATAGGAGTGAAGAAAAGGGTTTGAGATAGGGATTTGAAAGTGATGCTGCAGTGTCTGGAAAGCTTACTGTTATTTTGATTTTCAATATGTTTTAACTAATTGTTTGCTTTTGTTACCTTCAGCATAAATATCTGTTTTATGTTCATCTAAGGTCTAATATAGCTGACATACAAATCCATGCGTCAAACAGTTAACTTGTCATTAAGTTTGCAGGACTGAATATTGCAGACCTTTGGGTGTTTGCCTGTATGCCACGTAATAAGTAAATCATGCTTAATATTTCCTCTTTAACACATACATCAAGTACATGTACATTATTTTTATTGCCTCGAAAACAGTTTTTGCATGCATGCTCTTGTTGTTTTATGACTTTGAGTATAGAGTTTGGAACAAGAGTTGAGTTATCAGTCCCTTCAAATTTGTTCTGTTCAGACTGAGCAATGTATCAGGAGGTACTGAAGAAGATGCTTTGACTGAGAACAGCCAGCTGAAGTCTTTTGTTCACACTCTGGTACCACTGTGTCTGCAGTGCTGGGTCGAGGCTTCTCCTGCCTACCACTCAGACCAGTTTCCGGGTAAGTATCAGTCATTTCATCCTTACATGTATGTACAAACGTAAGCCACATTTGTTGTGCATCCTATTACGTTACTGAGTGTATATGTAGCACCGACAATCTTATTGGCTTCTGTCTCTGGTCCTGTTACTTTCATCCTTTCTTGACAGGAGATGTTGACTTTGTGTTGATGACCAAGCCATTATCATACTCTTTGGTCAAACATTTACAGTCCGTAAAATGTTTCTTTGACACAAAGTCAAGGAATTGTGTTATGAAAACATGTCTGTATATATTTTGATTGCTGTACACGTATGAATGTATCCATCTGAACATCTGAGCACTATAGAAACAATTGAGGAAAAACCTGAAAGAAAAGATGTGTCAAGTCTTCAAGGGATGTTCTCAAAGTACATTACCATGATCATAGATAGCAGTACCAGTTTTGTATATTCCTTTGGTTCCTTCTCTCAGCTTGTTTGTGACTTTGATAATTGGCCTTGACATGGGATCTGTAACTGTTTATTGTAGGTACCAGCAGGGATAATGTTGACTGTTGGCCCCTGCTGGCCAGTATACTGCAAGTATTACAGCTGCTGCTTGAGTACATCCAAGAAAGATCCCATGAGCAAGCAGAGGGGATCTCAGTAAGTATTATGTCTGAAACTAACAAAATGTGGGGGTCAGCTAGTGGAAATTGTTATTCATACATGTATATGTGCATGTCACATGCAGCAGGAACATACATGCCCCAATGCACCTCCCTGCATGCAGGTACATTGTAAAACGACACGATTAACATACAGGAGCAGGGAAAATAGCATGATAGTAAATATTGCATATTATACAAGATAATATAGAGGTAACATTGCTAATTTGTTTAATTACAAGACATTGATGTCTTGCCTTCTGACACTGTATTTAATGCATCCTATTGCAGGATTCTTCCCAATCCCACCCTGGGGATGTCACCCAAATTTAACTAAGGACCAAACTGTCATATAATTGCTGCCCCCAGTAGAAAATTTCTTTATACTTTGAAGAATACAAATCTAACTGCCATATGATCAAATTGCAAGACTTTTTTTTTTAACCCAAATAGACTTCAAAGAACCACAAAATAGTTTGAAGTTTAGTTTTTGGCAGCAATGAGATAAAATTGTTCCCTAAAAATGAAATTTTTGCTACTTAAAAATGTTCCAAACACTTAGAACATGCCCACCCTGTCAAAATATTTTGTTGTGGAGATTACTAGAAGTAATTTTGTTTGTTCAGTAGCTGCAATGTTTGAATGGTCAAATAAAATTCTGGTTGTAATACACAAGTTTGTTGTGTTAAGATACCAAGGCTAATATGAATTCATTTTTTATTGTTTACTGGTAGCCATTACAATATATTGTACTGAAGATGTAAAATTACCTTTTGCATTAACTTTACACAATGATAAGCATAGTCTCTCTAATTGCATTTGAACCTACATTATCCTGTACATTTATTAATATAGTTGTCTTGGTGGAGAGATACCTTCATGAAAGACTTTGAGCAGTACTTCATGACACAGTTTCCTTACTCCATTCACGAGAAACCAAAGAATACCAAAGGCAAATCAGGCAGGCAAGAGCAGCCACAGGTAAGGCTTCTCTAAACAAGTGAATCGTGTGATTTATTGAACAATTGCTGGATGATAGGGCACAGATTTGTAGACCTAACTTGCCTTTTGGTAGCACTTATGATACATGTTTGTATCTCTTCAAAAATTCTGTTTTGATGAATAAATCTTAATGATAATTAACAGTGTGTTCTTTTTTCATTCCCACACATGTAGGACTAGCAGGTGTTGATGTCCTGTATGGGTCTGTAATCACTTTTCATTTCTAGGCTATACTTTTCATTGGCCGCTAAATGCGGCTAATATTGGATCAGACGAAGGAAGTTTGGCCACGGGTGGTAACACTACATTTGCACATGTGCATACTGCCAGATGTCCTTTTCACTGCATCCTATTTGACAACAGTAGCATCATTTTAACCCAAATTTGGGGTTCAATAAGAATTTTACATCAGGGTCATTGAATTTATGTGCTTAATTTTTCCCATGTACGTTCACATGCATTCACAAGGTGAGCTTCAGTGTACAACATTCCTCACGCATGTAAAACATATCCAATGGTACACATGCGTGGGCACCCATGTGCAGAATACCCGAAATCTGTTCTCTTCACAGAGCATTCCCTTTTGCGTTGAATGGTTTCATGTTAGAAAATGAAGTCCCATGAACTTGGAAATTTATCTTTACCTTGAGGCCAATTTCCTTTTTAAAGGAGACTTGTTTGTGCTTTGACACTTTTAACATGAAGCTTTTCTGTCAAATGTATCAGGCCTGAATGATGTATTGTGATTGCAAAAGTAGGTCACTGAGTAATCTGGGTCACAGTGGCTGATTTATCCTTTCAATTAATGGTTGCACCCTTCAGTTGCAATCGGCATTCAGTGATCAACATGATCAATGTTTGTGCCAGTGATCAGCAGGTGGCAGCAAGACCTGGCTATGAATCATTCAAATTGTACCCAGTGCCATGTGATAAACAGTATAGGACAATACCATCATAAGGAGATGTTAGTTTACAGTGCTGACCATTCAAGCTGTGCTTTTCGTGAGTGCATTTCTTACAGCAGCCACTACTGAATGGGCAGACTTGTAGCCCTCATGATCATGGCTGGTGGAACCAGGCACAAGCAGTCCATGTTGCTAAAAAGTCCCATCAGTTATGAAGTCAATTCAGTGTGTTCATAAAGTAACCCCTCAGGTTTCAAGTGATGTAAATCAAATTTTTCCTTGTATTGTAAACCAAATTTTTCCTCATATTTCTTTTCAGGTTTCGGTGACATCAATCAATCTTTCCATCTGTGATGTGATGGCATACTTCATACCCACATCGTCACACAACGACAGGGAAGCAATACCTCAATGGTTTTCATTAATCATGGGATATGTCACACAGAATCTGCAGACTGGGACCCTCAGTGGTGAACACCTGCAGACTGCATTGTTGATGTCCCACAGATTACTCAATGTGCACTTGCAGGAAGGTAACAAAACTTTGGTCCCCTACATGTTCATTACATATCTTTTTGCAGATGTTTTTTTTTCCAGGGTTTGTCTAACATTTTCAATATTTTAGATCAATGTATGAAAAAATGTAGAGACACTGAGGAACAGGTCACTGACATTTTATGTACATGTACAAATTAGTGCACTGACTCGGGACTTGGGTACCTGGGACACACACACACACACCCGTCAAAATGCCAAAAAGTCCCGAATCCAATTTTTTATACCGGACTACTTTCGATATAGATAAACAAATTATAGATCTATGTGTAGTTCTGCCTTTTTCACTGTAATGTTCTTTATTTTTGTATTTTTTCTCTCAGGAATAGACAGCTTGTCGAATGGTGGAATGATTATACTGTACCTGAATAGAAGCAAGTTAAAATATGTTTCTGTGTATCATTTCAGTAAGGGTTTTTGCCGCGGGTATCTGGGTACGACATGGAAAAATGATTTCTGTACAGTACCTCATTCATCCAGATCAAAACCAACTAAAAAAACATTTGAGAAATAGAGAATCTTACATGGCCAAAAGGGAGTTACCATGTTGTTTGTCACAGGTGGTCCTTGTTGATGTGGAAAATCACTCGTGAGCGAAGCCACTTGTGAGAAAAAACACCAAAACTCCCAATCAGACATGTAAGATTTTATATATTCTATGCTTGAGAGGGAATTTACTTGGATTTTTGCAGTGCCCATTGCTTAAAGGATGCTGCCATTTTGAGCAACATGCCGAAACACTAACACAACTATTTGATATTCATGCGTGACATGCTTAACCACATATTACATATTTACAAATAAATGCCATCTCAGTAAATATACTGCATAACCGTGTTAATATGGCACTCGCACATAACTACCTCCATTGAACCATTCTTTTTAAGAATGGGGATTTGGTCGAGTAGATATGTGCGTTTCCCATTTCAGCCAGGCGACTGGTTCCAAAGGTTGCAGGTTCGAGTCCCGCTCATTCCGAACATAAAATATATCAATGCAAAAAACATAGGGCAGGTACATTGTTGCGAGTATCACAAAATATTATGAATGTCTCATCATAGAGAGACATATTAAGAATGGAATATGTAAAATCTGACTATTCCATGTACTTTTTGAAAAAGTTGTTAAAGCATTATTGCACGACTGGTACATGACACAGTAACCTATACGTTGTATAAAGTAGCCACAGGGTGAAAATGGTTCAAAGTGGTCACCCGATGCACACAATTTTATTGGCAAGAAACAATGACCTGCGAATTGCGCAACAAATTCATGAAAATAAAACATCCAAATACGATGCACACAGGCCATTATCAACACTTAATAATCCTGTGAACTGTCAGTGTCACTCTCTATAATGGGAACAACTCTTGTGTGACGCGGAGGCAAGACACATGGGTTGAAAGAGGATTCTGAAAATAGCTCAAAACAGTGCACAGTCTGATTTGTTGGTTTAACAATGAACATGGTTTGGGGGTAAAAACACTTTTGGGATATCCCTTTGGGATTCTGGAATTCCCTGTCAAACATAGCATAAAATGCCTCTTTGTCTTCAATGTGTGTTTGGCTGTATAACTAATCTTATAAAGTGTGTTTTGCAGATTATGTGGAGCCACTCCTGAGAGGAATTCACATGACCTACCAGTTGAAACACCCCCAGTCTGCAGATACGAGGCTATTGCTGCACTTTCTTCAATCTGATGTCTTGGATACAGGCAATGTCCACTTACTCAGGTATGCTGCTTTGAAACAAATTTGGACAAACTCAGACAGACTCATGTGTATAAGTTAGGTCGAGTATTTCAGCTTTGTTATAGGCGCCTCCATACATTACAAGGCCTGCTTGCACAAGGAGCAAATAAATCCCAGGATGATCTGTCATGAATTATAATACATAAATAAGATAATGTGTTAAGCTTCCCTTTTTAATGAATGATACATGAAAATGATCAAAATGTTGTCTGTTTAATTATTCAGGGTATTCTGTATTATGTCTATTCTGCAGCAATTGGTCTCTTCAGAGACCAATGAGTGTTTAAAGTCCCTTATCCTATTCACCCTGAGTGATTTTACCTGTCATGACACTGCATGTCTGGGAGACCAACGGATAAAGCACCAAATCCTATTACATCTTGTTATTTAACCTACTATGAGACTATATCTTGGGAGACCAATGGACAATGTCCTGAATCCTATTCTCCCTATGGTTTTTTTATCTATCATGAGGCCACATGTCTATGAAATCAATGTTCTGTCCTCCACAGTTCACCTTTTCGACTTCTCTGAAACTGTCAGGCAGATTTACTTCATACTTGGTGGGAATGTACATTGGGTGGTCTATACAGAGTTTGTTCAAATGGTCATGCTCCAGTGATTTTTGGATTTTTAATGATTTTTTGTTCTTTTTCGGGGTAAATCTTACAAAATCTTCTCCAAACTGCTCACCCAATTGCTTTGATGTCACACAGGAACACCCCTAGCTCTGAATTGTTCATCAGGTGGCGCTGGAATTTTTTTCTAATTTTATATGTATTTTTTGCGCGTTATTGATATTTTTAACTTTTTCTATAGAACCATCACTCAGATTAAGCTGAAACTTGTTGGATATGTTCCTTGTGGAAGAGTTAAACAAAGTTGGTCACTAGGAGGCAATGCTGTGGATTCCTGATTTTTGACATTTTTTTTTCAAGAATGGAATATGTAAAATCTGACTATTCCATGTACTTTTTGAACACAAGGGGCTCCTAGTTCTTAATTTGTTTACCAGGTGGTGCTGAATTTTTTAAAATAATTTTTAGGATGTTTTTGTGTTTTCGCTATTTTTGACTTCTCCATAACCATCGATCACTCCAATTAAGATGAAACTTGGTGATTATGTTCCTTGTGGAAGGGTCAAACAAAGTTATTCACTAGGTGGCACTTCTGTGGATTACTGATTTTAACGATTTTTTTTTTCAATTTGGGTACTTATCAGTAAATGCACCTTAAATTTTTCTATTGACTACTATGTAAGTCAATGGGTATTCTAATGCTAATTCACAGTTTTTAGTTTTTCTTCAAAACCATCATCCAGATTGTCTTCAAACTTGGTGGCAATGTACCTTGGGTGGATTTCTGCCAGATTGTTCAAATGGACACGCTCCAATTATTTTTGTAGTTTTTATGAATTTCTTTGTTCTTTTTTTGGGCAAATCTTAAAAAATCACAAGGGTATATGTACATGTCAGCTGAGCACAGGACTGTCACAGTCCTCTTGTTTACCTTATAAGGTGATCTGTCAAGTGCAAGGAAAGTGGCCACTCATTCCAGGTGTGTTAGAAGGGGGAACTACTGTACATTTTACTATTTTTGAATGTACATTAAAAGCATTTTTTCTTTTTTGTCTTATCTGTATCTCCAGGTTTACATGTATCAAAGAATGGCTTCAGAGTTTACCAGAGTTGCTGATAAAACTAAAAGGTCAGAAGTCACCAGTCCTCCAGCAGTTATTGGACATAATGCGACATGCGTCTGCCATGAAATGTAGTCCATTTCTGGAATCCTTGCAGGATCACTTACAAGATATACTTGGTAATAAATGTACAGAATATTTCATTGTCTGTAATGTGTTTTACTCTGTACTAAATGAACAAATTTTGTGACCACGTGACACAAATTTGAGCCATATCCATCCACTACGCCTGAAGTCGGCCAACAAAATACATACACGCAACTCACCCAATGTTATAAAATTGACATGATTCTTGTTGAATTTAGTTAGTGCAAACAAGGAATGATTTCTTTCTACAGAAAATTTCCTTAAACAGGTTTTTAATTTGATGAATGTGTAATCTATTCCTCCTTATTTCAAATTCTCATGAGTGTAGGATCTTTTCATTTATTTACATTTTTACAATGGCAGTGAATGTGGCATCCTCCGCATGTATCAGGCCTCTCCAAATCGGATATAAGAGGATTTCAAAAAATATATTTTGTTCTCTGTATGCTGGGATATTATATAATGTTTTCGGAACTAAACTTCATAATGATCGGCAGAAATTTACTTGTGATGGGAACTTGATCGCTGTACCTGATGGCAGTTTAACAAATGATACACATGTAATTTCCCAATGTGTATGCGGTACTCAGCAGTATTGTTTACTTTTGTCACAAACTCAATTTGTTGACATTTTTTACATACAAAAGTGCGTGCTTGATTGCTGGATCACAACACTAGAATGCAGAGAAGGAACACCTTGTCCTGTATTTAGATTTAAGAACCACAAAGTCTGCCTACACATGTACATAACCCTTTACAAGTAGCTGCAGAAATGTGGCCTTTCCAAGGAGCAAAAGGTTGAGCACGTAAGGAGTCGGAGGGCGAAGAGACTGTTGTCCCATCTGAGGGGCCAACAGTCTCTTTTGGTTCTAAGACTTTGCATGCTCAACCTTTTGCTCCTTGGAAAGACCACATTTCTGTGGCTAATAACTCTTTTACACAATGATTATTGCTTTATTTTGGAAACAAATTGGAAAATAGGTTTTTAGGATATATTAAGGTCACCTGCCTTTTCATGCAGGAACCTTTCAGTTTGAACTTTCTGGAATTAAATGTCTTTAAATTTTTTTTTTTTTTTTTATTATGTGCCGCTGAGTGTCACTGTATCTGGTGGACAGTTTACATCACATGCAAGCAGCATGAACCATCTGCCCGTTGCACAATACAACTTAGTACAAAATAGATCACAATGGAAAACGTACAGTTCTATACAGGACTTGTATCTAGTATTTTCTCTCGCTTCTTACCACCTCATGTATACCAAGAAAATATCACACTTGATACATGTACTATAACCACTTGATTAGATCCTGCTGAGGGAACTCTAAGACATCTGGAGCCTGATCTGCAATGCCGTCTGTTTGAAGTTCTTCACAACATTCAGTTGTCAAAGGTACATCTGGTCTCCATAGCAACATTGTGCCATACAGGTGTGCTACAATGCTCCACTATCAGATACCTGATAGACTTACTTCACCACAGGTAATAGCATAGCATAAAATCAAGTACACTTGCATGTGTTGTAGACCAAGATATAAACTTTTGCCAATCATGTTTACAAATATAGTACATAAGTATTATGTTGAAGGATAACTGTGCCTTGAAAATTAACTACATGGACATCTTCTGCAGTGCCACTGTTCAGTTGTGTTGTTTGTTATGATAGTAGTCTGTACAAACTGTTTGACCCTTTCCCTCTTGAATTAAGAGCCAAGTTGAGAGCTGAGCCAACAGCTTTCCCTGTTAATGTCAGTGCCCAACCCACACCAAGGCAAGCTGTTGCCTCTTATGTTTATGGCTTCCACCTATAATTTTCATTCAAATTGTGTTTCTTACTATTAAATTTGTAAAAAAAAAAAAAAAAAAAAATATAATTGAAGCATATGACATTTGACCACTAGCTGGTTTTGATTGGTTTCAGGGTAAATGGGTAAATGCGTGTAATATACTTTTAGGTGCAAATGGCCAATGTTTTCGCCCATTAATATAAAAATAAGTCAGTTTCATGTGAAATTACATTAATTTTTCACAGAGATCTAACTTTTAATGATCATTTTCATCAAATATTCACAAAACGTCCTTGTCACTGACATGGTGAAAGACAAGAGAAAAGTTTACAGCTGTGACTAGAATGAAAGTTACTGTTACAGTAGTAATTGCGATTTTTTTAGGTGTAGCTCACTACGTCAGGAATCCAACCAAAGTACAACTCCAAAATTGCAAGATGAAGATTACATCAGCTTTCTGCTGACCTTACTTGTTGGTGAGAATTTTGATTCATGTCGTCCCATAAAATATGACTGTCCTCTGACTGTCTAAGTAAGCTGCAAGTTTTTTTAATTGTATGCAAATATTGAATAGACAGTTTAGTAGATATTTACCAAGAAACAAGCCAGCTATGATATTACGTAAATAACCATCATCAGTTATTTTTGGTGCAGAGTAAATAAGGAACTACTGGGTCATTTGTGTCTTTGAATGCAAGTAATAAGGCATTACATTTATAGTTAAACTCCAGAAATTTGGGTGGTTGAACATGCATGCCATTGATAAAGAACATGCATGCCATTGATAAAGAACATGCATGCCATTGATAAAAAGTAGAAACAAACACAGCAGAGATTGGGAGAAGACGGACAAAACATTAAGTACTAGACACAGTGTATGGAGACGTATGGCATCATAGCTAACAATTTCAGTGACTTTGGCCGTGCAAGTAGTATATGATGTATTTTTTTTCCCAGTTATTTTAAAATTCAAGAAAATGATTTCTGTGACTTGGATGACTTCACAAAACAGATCATCAAAGTTTGGAGTGATTTAAATAATGACATGATGTTTGTTTATGTATTTGTTTATTCCACCAAGGTTACTCTCAGTCAATGCTGGATGAGCTAGAGATATCACAGTTAAATAAAGACATGGAGCAAATTTTCCCGGATGTCCACATAGACTTGAACCAGGACAGAGACTTATTTGAAAGACATTGGGATATCCTGCAGGTTGGTTCTCTATTTATCTGATTGTGGTGTGTTACAGTATGAAGCAAGTGACAAGTTTAGATAGTCATATTATCCTGCCAGGTGTGAATCCTGAATCCAGGAGGGGGGGAGGGGCACTGGGAGTGAGCAACCCCCCCTTTTTTTGTGGATATTTTTTTGTTTTTGTTTTTTGTAAGGGAACTGAACGTGGACATGTGAATTTTCTCTATCCCTTTCTTTTTCTTTTTTGAGCTGTGAAAGATACTGAAGTCTCCTACAGGCAATGGGCCATAAAGTTAGAAACAGTATCTACGTAACACCTGAATTGATACTGTCAATAAAGCACTGTTTAATGCAAGTTTGGTTGTTGTTGTTGTTGTTGTTGTTGTTGTTGTTGTTGTTGTTGTTGTTGTTGTTGTTGTTGTTGTTGTTGTTGTTGGCTTTTTTTTAATCACTTTTTTCAGGCCTCGTTTTCTATAAATATAAGAAAACAACACAAGTGCCACGACAGTGGACCGCCCTGCTTGTGTGTGCTGTCCCAGTCTTTGACAATTGACAGTCGGAAATCCTTGGTATTTTAGCCTGACCGGTTTCGCCTCGACCTGGGCTCATCAGAGACTGACCAAAGATTGCTGCGTTTTTTGTTTTCACCTCGATATATATACTGGCCTTGGTAACATATTGTTACGTCATAGGCTCAACGTTAAATGGAACATTTTAACGTACCGCGGACCAACCGTCAAAAATTTATAGTTCACTTGCCTATTCCCCACTGACAGTGTTTGTGTTTTGCATTTTGACAGAACAGTGCAATTCTGTCTCCATTAGATTGCTGTCTATAACCTTGTGGAGAGAGTCCCTCCACACCAGGTATCATAAATTATCATGAACCAGGTAACCAATGTGTTCACCTCAAATATGGACATTCCACATTTATGTATATTACGGTACATGAGCCTTCTTGGTGGGTAGCTCACTACTCACAGGATACACCACCAGGGGGACGTGATAATTATCTCCCTGACAACGGAATGTTTGTAAACATTACCACGTGCATTTTAAGCATGGGGACCACACTTGATCAGCTCGTTTTCTATAAAGCTGTGTAAGAGAAAGCTATATTAGGCCACAAGTTTGCTCCCCAGCCCCATTGAGGGCCTGGGTAGCCGCCACTCAATCCTAAGCCCTCCACCCCCCCCCCCCCCCAGCTGGATTCACACCTGCTTGCAGCATTTCATTGAGATTATTCAAAAACCTTGCACTGCAATCATTTAAATGGAATAAAGAGCAAAGACTGAGTTGACAAGGACAAAGTGACCATCATAATACTTGTTGGACCTCACACATGCACATGTCCTGTCTAAATGTATTTTGATCTTTCATTTCTGATTAAATGATAGGTTTGCTATGAAATTGTCTAAATTTGAATCAGCCACTAATAGTTACATGTGCTTTGACTAGATGGTGTAAAACTGGGCAGTATGCATGTAGTTGGTGACTGCATCAGTGCACGTGGGTGTGTGTCTCTTCTGGCTTAAGTATACCGAGAAATTCCACAAGTACAGCCCATGTCTAATGGAGACACTGGTCTGTTGCGGATGATTTGTGCACAAGCAAGGATGTCCTCAGTAGACAGGTTTGACTGTAATCAGATTGTTCATGTTTAATCATAATAATTGTACCTGAGAAAGTTTTCTACCTTATCATGCCCTATCATATCACGAATTTGGTTAACTGTTAAACTGGGTGAAAGATATAAGTAGGTGTCAAAGATTTGTATTTATTTCTATTGTAGTGTGTTTGTGATAAGCTGAGTCAGTTCCCAAGTCAAGAGCAGATGTGGCAGTTAATCTCACGGGTCTTAAACAATGTGCTGGTAAATCTGTTTACTTTTTATTATGTAGGTAAATAAAGGACAATCTTTGTAAACATGTATCAATTAAAATTCTGTTTTATCCACAAAGGATTTTTAATCACATCCAGCAAATAATGCAAGAGATATATCCGTATGAAGTTGAGAATTTGATGCGACTCTCTGTGATGTTTGTTTTCAGCGTACTAGCTGTGCTACATAATATGACCGAGTCCACCCATGTTGATTTTGAAAGTTTCCAATACGTGTATCTATAAAGTGTATCATATGCAAGATGTTTACAGACTAATTTATCATCAGAAATGAATCTCCACCAAATTATTCAAACAAATTTCATCAAATGTAAATTAAAGTGGTTGTTTGGCATTGATTAAGGATCTATATATTAATGTGTGTGTGTGAAGTTTCATTTGTTTTTTAATCTTTATTTCTGAAATGCTGTCCCTCGGGCTTCTGCAGTATCTGTCTTTTACCTTGTTTACTGTTTCTGTGTTTTACCTTGTTTACTGTATCTGTGTTTTACCTTGTTGACTGTATTTGTGTTTTACCTTGTTTACTGTTTCTGTTTTACCTTGTTTACTGTATCTGTGTTTTACCTTGTTCATGACTGTATTGTGTTTTACCTTGTTTACTGTTTCTGTGTTTTACCTTGTTTACTATATCTGTGTTTTACCTTGTTTAGTGTATTTGTATTTTCTTTACTGTATTTGTGCTTTACCTTGTTTACTGTATGTTTTACCTTGTTTACTGTTTCTGTGTTTTATCTTGTTTTTTGTATCTGTGTTTACCTTGTTTGTTATATATGTGCTTTACCTTGTTCACTGTATCTATGTTTGATCTTGTTTGCTTTATCTGTGTTTTACTGAGTTTATGTATCTGTTTTCACTTGGTTTGCTGTAAATTTGCCTCACAAAGCTAATTTGGTACCAGCCAAATTTTTCTGTTAGATTTTATGGTGTCTACAAAATTTACTGCAGGTTTAGCCAGTTTGGCTAAAGCTTCATGTACATGTGCATTCAGATCATTAACCAGATACAGATATTCATGGCCAAGAGCATCAAGGAAATTTTTCTTTTCCCGCTAATCAGGTTAAAAACTCCTTTCTGTTTTTATCAAAACTTGAATACATTTTACAAAAATTAGCCAGTTTGTACTGAATGTTGCACAATTTTGCTAAACAAGAAACACATTTTTAGCCCCTCACTAGCCAGGTCCGAGTTGTGCCTAGTGTTTTCATGGATATGTGTTGTGTTTTGTTAACAGTGTGGCAGAGGGCCTCAACATGTTATACCATGGTCCACATCACTGGCTCTGCTGTATGCCACAGGCAGACTGTGCCCAAGTACTGCTGGTATTTTGTCTGTGCCAGGATTTGAGGTTAAGTTGGGGAGACTTTGTGGAGTACTACTACAAATATCGGTTTCCATGGAGATCAGGGGTGTTGATGCTGAAAGCAAACCTACAAGATCCCAGATTTTGCACACTGGAAATGTGTGTGCCAGTATCCTACAGAGGTTTCCAGATCTGTTTAATGTAATGTCAGCAGAGCTGGGCTGTGTTGTTCAAGGTACTTACATATTATTCTCCTGTTCATCATCTTTTTATCCAAATGCATACTAGTTATTCTTATAAGAGAGATCTCCTGGGTTTAGACATTATATTTATCAGGTCACTAGAGCCATCAGTTCCATGTCATTGTGCCTCTGTAAGATCACCAGAACTAGGTTTAGACAGGTTTTTATGGAATTCGCCATTGTGAACATATCATAGAAAAGGGTTCACTGGGCATACATATATTCTGGTTTGCCATTAAAGCATGTTGTCTGAGTACAATACAGATATGTCAGTCTGCGTACAACATCTATGGAGGCAACACTGTGACATGCTTAAGTTGCCCCCTCCCCCCAACAATAACAGTGGAATATATTAATGGTATCACATGGTGCTTTTCAGTACCCTGACAGTTTTGCTTGAGCCTAGCTATCAGAAGAGAATTTTACCGTATCAAGAAAAATGGTCCTCTGACATACCCCTCAAATACATTTTTCCCAATGCAAAGAATTTTTAAATGTTTCATTCCCTCAGAATAGATTTTTTTTCAAAGGCAGTTGTGTTCCTCTGGAATGACATCCATTGTCTTTGTCTTTGTAGGACCAGTGATCAAGAAGGGAGCAGTCATTGATTGTATAAAGGGTATCACACAAGTACTCCAGCAGAGATCGTCATGGCAACAAGCAAACCAACTGATTGGTTCACTTACAAAGCTCAAACTTGCAGTCCAGGTATGAATAAACCATTGGAGAAAAGGGGGACCAGATGCTATTCTCAGGGCAGGACGGGTTTAAATGAAACTAATGTAATTTCGGCACCTTCTGAGGGAAACTCCCTTTTATCATCTCAGTAGTACAAAACAGGTGACCATAAGCTTCTGTGTTGCCAGGGCAGTTTTATTATGTAAACTAGACATCTCTGATTGCAAGCAATCGCTGAGAGAAAGCCTCCCCCTGACCACACTCCCACTTCAGTCATCTCACCTTATAGCACCTTGATCTTTGATCTTTAGAGGTCATGTGTAAATTACAAACTTGCATAGTGTTACAATGGCTACAATTTGAGCCCAACACGGTCCAAATCGACTGAAAATTTACTAAGTCATAGCTCGATGAAAATTTCAGAGGCCCCAATGACCTTGACCTTTGATCTTTAGTGGTCACACGTAAATTACAAAATTGTGCAGTGTGGCAATAGCTACAATTAGACCCCAACATGGTCCAAATTGGATGTAAATTGATCAATTTATGGCTCCATAAATATTTCAAAGGGCCAAATGACCTTCGACCTTTAGAGGTCACATGTAGATTTGAACTTGTGCAGTGTTACAATGGCTACAATATGACCCCAAAATGGCCCAAATTGGATGAAAATTGATCGCATTATGGCTCCATGAATGTTTCAAAAGCCAAATGACCTTGACTTTTACCTTTAGAGGTGACATGTAAATTACAAAATTGTGCAGTGTTGCAATAGCTTAAATTTGAGTATGAACATGATTGCAGTTGGATTAAAATTGAGTTTGTTATGGCTCTATTAAAATTTCAAAGGGTCAAATGACTTTGACTTTTGATCTTTAGAGGTCACATGTAAATTACCAAATTGTCCAGCGATACATTTCACACATTTTGAGCCCAACTTGAACAAAATTGGATGAGTAATAGTCGGTTATGGCAAAATGAAGGTTCTCTAGGGTCAATGACGACCTTGAAAAGTCATATTTTAATTATAGATATGTGTGTTATTGCATTCCCTATGCATGGAGCCCAACCAGATAAAAATCAAATGAAAATTGACAGAGTTATGTCCAGTTAAATCTTTCAAGATCGTGGACAACCTTGACCTTTAAGTCTTAAAAGTAAAAATTTATGCACCAAAAACATGTGATGTTAAAATTCCAATACTTTGAGCCCAACATGGTGAAAATTGGACGAGAAATGGCGTAAGTTGAGCAAGTTATGTCAGGTTGAAAATCTTCAGATGGCCAAATCACCTTGACCTTTGACCTTTCAATGTCAAATGAGAAAATTTGTGTAGTAAGGCCTGGAGTTGAGCTATGTTACAAACTCAACATTATTCAAATCCATTCATAAATTATGGACATACAGGCCAAAATGAGTTTTCCATTAGTAGATCATGGTGACCTTAAAATTAGATCAACGTCATAAATTGAATGCATCATCTTAAAGGATAATAGAAGGGGTTTTAATGTTGGCCAATAATGTTCCAAAGGTCATTGGCAACTCAGAGTTGTGACCTTCCACAATTCCAAATATTGACAAAAAATAAAACCTGAAAAGGTTGTGACCTTGAAAATATAGGTCAAGGTGACAAATCACATATCGGGTGCAAAACTTCAGTGACCATATTCATAAAACAAACTGAGTTCGAAATTCAGACTAAGTTCAAAAATCGAACTGTAACTTGGGTAACACTTATTTTGCAATCTGTGCATAAAAATTACCTTTAATCATCCACATTCTTCTAACAAGGATGCTAATTAGATTAGGATAAAAGTGTTCAAGACTTTCCTCATGAGTTTATTCAAAATGAACATAATTGGCAAAGAAAAAAGAGCAGAAAAGTGTGTCAAGTGTTACCCTAGTTACAGTCCATTTTTGAACTAACTTAGTTGATTTTGAACTTAGTTTGGTTTTACGAAAACGGCCACTGTACACAAGTGTAATCTTGCTGGAATGAAGACTTTCAGGCCTCAGTCATCTCTGAGATTTTGTGTGTACATTTTTTTTTTTTTTAAATTTACCTAATATCAGGTGCATAAGTTCAGTTCAAATCACACTCCATAGTGCAAGGACAGACACCCTAGTGGGCTTTATGGTTTCTGAGATTCCGCGTACAAAATTCAACGTTGAAAAAATAACCAAATTTTTCTTTTAATATATAGTTTGTTTGACCTGATCAGATTGGAAGTTTTTGAATGATGCTAAAATATCCAAAAGTGACAGTATGACCTGATTTTCAGTAAATCTAGGACATGGTGACCCGAAAAGTGGGTCATTGGGACAATCGTTTTATAAAGTGTA
Organism: Hermodice carunculata; assembly: GCA_964020975.1. NCBI lineage: Eukaryota > Metazoa > Annelida > Polychaeta > Eunicida > Amphinomidae > Hermodice > Hermodice carunculata. The sequence continues at coordinate 20,955 of CAXHWN010002796.1, read as the reverse complement.
TATTGTGATTTTTTTTGGATGCAGATGGTGACCAAGATATAGCAAAATTAATATTGCAAAAATAACAAAAAAATAAAGAAAAAAAGAAATTTTGAATGTAGATTTGGACTACATGGGGGGTGGCGGACTTCAATGGTATAGGTCATTCGTGGGGCTGCCAATTGTAGAATTGTACCATACAAACAGTATAATAATCCCCCCCCCCCCCCCAGGGGGAGGCTTAATAAATATTAACAATGTTTTAAATACAGCTTAACCGTGGAAGTTCAATTGATTGCTAGTATTCTTTTATAGTTCCTTGCCATTTTTGAACAATGTGTATTTGAAAGTAAAAAGAGAATGAATTGACCGTAAACTTAACCCTTCCCCCCCTTGAATTGTGTCTGAGTCAAGAGCTCTCCTTGGCATGGGTTGGGAACTTAGTGCCCAACCCATGCCAAGGAAAGCTGTTTACCTGGGGCATGTGATCTTGATAAGTCTTGTGTACATTTCTCAATCAAATTGTTTTTCATAACTGTTGAATATGTTGAAAACACTGAAGCAAACAGCGTTTGACCACCAGCTGGTTTTAACTGGTTCAAAGGGGAAAGGGTTAAAGCAGGTATGGGATGAAAGCTAAAGGCTGACTTGTGAACAAAATGACTAGCGGTGAATGTCAGTTATTAATTGTATAATGGAAAGGCCAGCTTTCTTCCACAGATTCAGATACTAATTAAGGTTAAGCTGTGTGTGTAATAAAACTGCCAAACACTGTTTGATATAATGGGGGACTATAATATTTGTCCTTATGCAAGGACGCACATCCACAGCAGTCATCAAATTCTGATTTATACAATTTTATATCAATTGTGGGATGCATAACAGGATAAATGATCTATTATTGTCCAACAGGTAACAAATGTGATTTGTGAATAACATACATGTGTATGTTTTAAACATAATTACTTACTTTACATGCACTTTAAACTGTTTCATTTTTCATTATGATATTAAACATAAGTGCAAGTTTATTTGATATATTGTAAGTTATTTTATTGCACCGTATATTAATGTTTGGACTTGAAATGACTGAATGAGTAAAAAATATAGCAGAATTATGAGAGTACTGAATTCTCTTTTCATTTGTCTCTCAAAATATCACTTTTCCCTGAAGTTTATGCACTTCAGTTTGTAGCTTTCTTGTTGCCAGAATGTGTTGATAGATATTGCATATAATTACTTTAACATAAAGAATTTAAGCCCTTGAATATTTGTAAATTGACCAAAAAACAAAAGTTGGCATATACAAAAAGAAACAAAAAAAATTTTATGCAAAGTTTATGCACTTCAAATTGACGACAACAAAAAAACAAAAAAAAAACCTGTGAAAGTTAGCATATGCAAAAAGAAAAAAAAAAAAAAAAAAAAAGAGTCATTATTTTCAGATTTTGGATGTGGAATTGGAAACCATATTTCTTTCCATTAGCCTAACTGGAAAAGGGGCTTTGAAAAAAAACAAACTGAATGAACAGTAGACATTTTGTTGTTGCAGGAAAACTACCAGGAACTTCATGACCAGTGGTGGACAGATTTTACATACCAGGTGTCCCTGATCAAGTGAACTGTATACTTGGGTTACAAGTACTGGGTGACTTCCATTATTTTAATATACCAGTGGAGTCAAAAGGTCAATTTGAGACATTGTGTTAGACATACTGTTCAAATGTATGTGGGAAAGCCAGGGAAAGTATGCTAGGAAGTGCAGAGAACATGAAAGTTCCATCAAGTTTTCTATTGCACAGAATCAAACATTTGTGAAAATACCTTAAAATGCATACAAGTACTGATATCTGCTACAAAAGATAAAAGAAAATTAAAAAAAAAAAAAATACAGAGAGAAAGAAAGATAATTTTGTATGTGGCAACACAGATTTATAAAACATATCAATGTGACAACACATGCATCTTGACATAACAAAATTCAATATTTTGCCATTTAAAAATTTAGCATAGGTTTTATTTGCTATGTAAATCAGGGGGAGGGGGGATTAAGGAGCAGGAATTTTTAAGCAACCTGTATGTAACACTGTATAGGTCTTGTGATACCAATATTCATAACTTCCATAAATCCATGCCATACATAATATATTTGGAGCAGAAAGTTTTGAATGGGAGTGCTTATAGCTTGTGGAATGTACTCTGGGGGAACAGATGGATACTAAGCATATTGACACTTATTATGCATTTGTGAATAAAAACTGTCCAGTCATTTGTGAATAAATCACTGTCTATATGTTGCCGCCTTTTTTGCTTTGAGATAGTCTTTCATCTAATTTTTTCTGCTCTAAACTTGTCAGTCAGCTGAGTTTTAACCACCATTTTGGTCTGCATGTCCTATATCCACAAACGAGGGCTGTGTGAACAGTCAAGTGGTTCTCAAGTTATAGCACTGAAGAGTAAAATTCATGTATGTTGCACTGTGATCCAAGAAATGAGGTCAAGTCAGCTCATGTACATGTACTGTCTTAGCATGACCTTCATAGAGAAACATTAACACATGGAACATCAAGGTCTTAACTCAAACAGATCTCAAGTTACTTGTATCAAGTTAACAGTAAATTTCATGTCATTTTCAGTATCAAGAAGTCACTTTTTGAAAAAAGAATTGTAAATCTTGTTTGATATAAAAATTAGTCTACAAGAATTCTTGATATCAATATTAAGAAACGACTTCTTGGTATCAAAAAGTCAATGTCTTGATATCAAGAATTTCACTTTTCAAAAATCACGAGAATTTCAAGTCACTTCTTGATATCAAGAAATATGAGGAATTATTGAAATTAAGATGAACTATATATATCTTAAATTAAAATCAAGATGTTTTTAATTAATCTTGGATATGTAAATGTCTGCAGTCTGAATTTCAAGATCTCTGAAATTAAATTCAAGCTATATCCAGTGAATTAAAAATATCTTGAATTGTGTGAAAATAAGTTGGTCTCTGAATAGTAAAGCTGCTTGCCAAAAAGGTTGGTCCCATTGGTTGCTGGAAAATTTCCTGTTTATTCAATAAAAGATTGTTTGTGTAAAGGGGATAAGAATATCATTGAATGGACACCTAAAACAGGTCCACTCATTTTATCTACAGCCCAGTTGTCCAAGGAGATGGGGAGTTAATGATTTTTCCATGGGTATTAACTGACAGAAGAAAGAAGAATTCAGCAACAATCTCATGCTGGTTACTAGCAGTAAATTTTTTTTGATCCTTCAGTATGCAGGGGTATTGTAAAGAGTCCAGAGGTGAAGAAATCGAGACAATGCCAACAAGAGAACCGTTGAGTTTGAAAAATGAAAACTAGGACATCTAGAATAAATTATAAGGACTCCCTCCCAACCTGTTTTGATACCTTGCGTATCTTCTTCAGGGAAGTAAGAGAATCGGAGATTTTTATCAAACACACCGACATGATATACTGTAGTTCTAAAAATTTTCGCGCGTTTAATTTTGCACAAACTCATTTTTTCTGAAATTACAGAATTTTCGCGCATTTTAGTTTCGCGCAAACCAATGCCAAACAATGTAGTGAAATACAATGCAACTTATTTTCGCGCATTTTAATTTCGCTTTAGGTGGTAGCGCGAAAAGTGCGAAATTAAATCGAGCGCGAAAATTTCTACAACTACAGTATGTTTTCGAAGAGGCTTAAACTTCTGTCTTGTCTGGACGTGGCGTGTATCATGTTGCACATATTTATCCAATAAATTTTTACTTAATACTTACTCTACTTGTGTTTTTGTTGTTTTTTCGGTTAAGTTAAAATGAAATTAATGGAGAATAATCCTACTTAATAAAATATATAAATAGAAGTTAAAGAAATGTTCTTGCAAGATAGAAGCAGTCAATAATAGTTCTTTGAGTTTGTAGATATAAATATTTATTCAATACAATGACAAGTCTCCTTAAAATGGGTGGATACGCTCAAGGAGTTCGATGGTATGGGGATTTGAAGTGGACTGCTGCGGTCCACAAATAAAGTAGCTGAGAGCTGGTGGGTTTGGAAAGGTTGTGTGTGTTCGGCTATGGGACACTTACGGGGATTGCTCAGTGGTAGCATGGCGGAAACCCTGGGACAGGTAAAAGGATGCTCAAGTGGTGGCATGTCGGGAACTGCTGGGGGGGGGGGGGGAGGAAGGGTTGGAGGTGTGCTAGGGGGAGTCTGGCGCTTTCTTCATCCTGAAGGTGACTGAGGGAAAGGATGAGGTGCATTTTTATGTCTCCTGGTGGAAGCCAGGGGACATACTGTTTTAGTGCCGGTTTCTTCCGCTTCTTCTGCTTCTTGTTGTTGCTGTTGTTGTTGTTGTTGTTGTTGTTGTTCAGGTTCTTCAACACTTGGTTTCCGTGCGTTAAGTCTTGAAGGACTTGACAGAATTTGATGAAACTTGGTAGGATTATGTATCTAAGCAAGACCTAGGTTGGGATTGTATTTGCATGACCTTGAGCGAATTCTCAAGGTCACAGGGTCACTTATGTGAAATTGATTTCCGTGCGATAAGTCTTGAAGAACTTGATGGAATTTGAGGAAACTGGGTGGATTATGCATCTTGACAAGACCTAGGTTTGGACTGTATTTGGCTTACCTTGACTTAATTTTCAAGGTCACAGAGTCACTTAATGAAATTGGTTTCCTTGCCATAAGTCTTAGTGAACTTGACTAAGTTCCCAAGGTCACAGGGTCAGTTTTATGAAATAGGTTTCTGTGCTATAAGTCTTGAAGAACTTGATGAAAATTGCTAGAGTAATGTATCTAGGTGAGAGCTAAAATAGGATAATTGTAATTTTCAAGCAAACTAGGTCATTTGTAATTTGTTATCACCTGTAGCTTATTCAGAGACGTAAGTGTTCCATCGGGAGACATTTGATTTTCTGTTGGAAAATCAGTCTGTTCTAGTTTTTATTAAATTTTGTGTGTTTTCGTTACTTGTGACTTCTTTTCCACATCCGTCACTCAGATTAAGTTGAAACTTTCTGGATATGTTCCTTGTGAAGGGGTCAAGCAAGGATGTTCACTAGGTAGCACTGCTGTGGATTCCTGATTTTTAACATTTTTCAATTCGAGTACTTATCGGTAAATGAACCTTTTCTATTGCTTACTATGCAAGTCAATGGACATTCTAATGGTAATTCACATTTTGGACTTCTCTGAGGAAACTGTGATTCAGATTCACTTCAAATATTCCCAAGGTCACAGGACAACTGACATGAAATTTACTGTTCATTTGATAACTTGAGATCTGTTTTGAGTTGTGACCTTGATGTTGCACATGTTAATGTTTCTCTATGGTCATGCTTAGACAGTACATGAGTGTCCTTGACATCGTTTCTGGGGTCACAGTGCAACATACATGTTGCAATCCTAGATTACCATCTTATCTTCAAAACCTACCATTCAATGTAATAAATCATTACTCGAATTCTAGAACTATAAGAGCCCCAAGCCATTTAAGCAACAGTTATCAAAATACTGATCTACCACTTCTAAGGCCCCAAATACCTATTATAAGAACGAACAGAAGAAATACTAGAAATTGCATTAGGTTCAAAATACCTGAATTGATAAATTCAGGTTCACTGCCCCAAAGTTTACTCGAAAAGGCTAAAACTCATAGCCTTCTTGCATTTAAACAAAATATTAAAGAATACATATTTGAGCAAAATTATGTTAACTGCACCACAGTGGATTGCTATATATGTAATCAACCTGACATAGTCGATGCAATTTAGTAGGGGACACTGAGCACCTACCGTGAGAGGCTGGTCACTGGGGATATAATGGGGAATGGCGGTATACCTTGTGTGGTGGCAGAACACAGGGTAACTTTTAGCTTCGGTGCCACAAAGTACCCCAAAACACTCCACCTAAAAACATTGGGTGGGGCAGTGGTTTTCCCAGCCCAGCCTCGCCTCAGGTCTCCCACTCCTTTTTCAGTATGTACTTAGAGGTACATGTACATACATATATTTTTACTCAAATATGCTTTTATGATGTACATGTAAATTTTCATCTACACACACAGATGCAACAGACATGCACAACAAAATGATACACAAATTATTAAGTGCCAATAGCTTATATCATCTTGATACCACTTTATTACATTTTATTTTGAAATTTTTCATTCAAAAACTAATTACGCTTTTGATGACTGTCACGAAATTTCGCAATTAAAATTGAACTTAGTTTTACTTTCAAACTAGACTGTAAAATCAATCTTTATCTCCATGGAACTGCCCTTTAGAATTCGTTGGCCACCCAGACAGCGGCTTAATGGCCTTATGGGAGGTCTCCCCTAACAATATTTTTGTATAAACGATACATAGTATTTTTTCCATGTTTGAGATATGTACGAGATATTGTTGAAATAAAATAAATCTTGACTCTTACATGAATTTTACTCTTTACTATAACTTGAGAACTACTTGAGCTGGGAGTGTGATGTTGCACATGTTAATGCTCTTCTATAAAGGTCAGACCTACTCAGAACATGGGTCACCTTGATCCTATCCCAAGTTCACAGAGCCACAAGTGTGATGAATATCTGGGTCAGCTGAGCATGGGCTGTTCACAGAGCCCTCTTGTTTATGCATTTGGTCATATCTCTGGAAACCTTTCAACCAAGTTTTGTGTAGTTTTTGCTTTTTATAATCTTTGCCTTGTAGTTTTTGCAACAAAGTTCTGGACAGACGAAGGACAATCCTAGAAGCTCAGCTGACTGACAATCTCTATTTTCCTGGGTACTTTCAGTTTGCGTCAACCTTCGTCAGAAGATTCAGAATGAATGATTGATCTGCTGGGTGCTGCTCCTTTTATACCCTGGGAGGGATGGTGGTGTCTTGGGATTGCCAGCTACATTCCAAATCAAAGACCCCAACAACCAATGACAGACTCCCATATTCCAATGGAAGCCTTTCTATGATCCCACCGAAATCTTTATTCCCACAAGGCACAGTTCCTCATATTACAGACACCTAACGTTCAATCTTTTTACCTCGCTTTATTACCAGGATAATTTCAGACTGGTCACACTCTCCATGGACTCACTCTGTATGATTACGTAATATAATTTTTACTTTTACCTTTTCACTTACCTTGTTTGTCTTTCTGGATGGGGACCACTGAACTGGTCTCTTTCAGGCCAGTCCCCCCCCCCCCCCCCCCCCCTTGACAGTTCCTGACATGCAACCCCACAGATGTCTCCCTACCACTCTCATGGCTCATGACCTTCCACCCTTTTCTCCCCAGCGGCTCTTGACATGCCACCACCCAGTCATCCCAATATAGAATCAATGAATGCAAAATTTGACGAATTTAAAATTCTTATTGAAAGTTTAGCCGAAAAAGATGCTTATTTCAGTGTAATATGTATTCAAGAGGCATGGCTCTCAGAGAATAGCGACACAGATCAATTTAAACTGCAGCACTATCACATGTTTTCACAATGCAGTAACCAGGAATGTTCAAGAAAAGGTGGGCTTATTACTTATGTGAGAAATAGCTTGAGTGTAAAGAAACAGGACAACTACAACAAATTTAAAACTTGGGAAGGTCTATTTATTGATGTTGAAGATAATGTCAAAAATAATATTAAAATATGTAACATTTATCGTCCCCCAAAAGGGAACAGCCATAGAGCTATCGATTCATTTCTAGAAGAGTTTGTTCCCATAATTGACAATGTGGATATCCAAAGCAATAATTTACTATCAGCAGGGGATTTTAACATTGATCTACTCAAAGTAAGCAATAATGAAAAATATCAAGAGTTCTATGATATCATTACCGGACACAATATGTTGCCTAACATTTTATTACCTACCAGGCTTTCCAAACGAAATGCCACTCTGATTGATAATATTTTCAGCAAGATTTCAAACTATTGCAAACCAGTAGAAACTGGAATTTTGGTACACAAATTATCTGACCATATGGCCACAATCTCAGCCATCAACTTTAATATGAATGCAAATCATAGTAACAAGAAGCACATACAATGTAGAACTTTCACAGGAGAGGCTACTCGTAATTTTCTCGATGAGTTAAATAACACAAAATGGGAATCTGTATTTGATAACAATATCAATGCTGATCCTCAAATTACATATGATCACAAATTTGCAAGTAAACTAGATTATATGATTGATAAACACTTTCCTTTGAAAAAGAAAAAAATTAATAAATACAAACATAAAAAGACTAAATGGATCACTCATGATATTTTAAACAAAATGAAACACAGGGATACTTTGTATAAAAAAGTACATTCAATTACTCCTGAAAATGAGCGGTATGATGAACTCAGTGAAAGACTACAAGAGTGCTCTAGTGAAGTCCGATCAATGATTAGAAGGGCAAAATTTGCCTTTTACCAAGCAGAATTTGACAAATATAAAAATGACATTAAAAACACATGGAAAACTGTAAAAGATGTATTGAATAAATCAGACACCCATAAAGAACTCCCCAAGTATTTCAATGTCGGTAACAAACAAATAACAGACACACACAAGATTGCATCACAATTTAATGACTTCTTTGTCAATATTGGTCCAACACTTGCTAGAAAAATTGATACTCAAGGGAAAAAATCTTTTCAATCTTACCTAGAAAATATTAATGTAAACTCCACCTTCCACTTTACTTATGTGGATGAGGAACAAATTAAAAAAGTAATACGTAATTTAAATCCTAAAAAAAGTGCAGGAGTGGACAATATATCCTCAATTCTGCTTAAACTTTGCTCAGAAGCATTAATCAAACCCCTGACCTTAATCATAAATCAGTCATTAAAAAATGGCATTTTTCCAAATAAATTGAAAGTAGCTAAAAGTAATACCAATTTTTAAAAAATATGATCAGCATGATCTCAACAACTACAGACCTATATCTCTTCTACCCTCTATTTCCAAAGTGTTTGAAAGAGTTGTTCACACACAGGTCTTTCAATATTTCACAGAGAAGGATTTATTTTATAATCATCAATATGGATTCAGGAAAATGCACTCTACAGAAACAGCAGTTCTGGAACTTATTGATAGATTACATGCAGAACTTGGTGAGAAAAAACTGCCAATTGCATTCTTTTTAGATCTTTCGAAGGCCTTTGACACTATAGACCATAATATACTCCTCAAAAAGCTTGAACACTATGGGATCTTATATGCTGAGCTACAGTGGTTTAACAGCTACTTAAGTAACAGATCTCAGTATGTTGAAACTGAAAATGTTAAATCATCTTGTCAGGAAATTACTACTGCAGTCCCCCAAGGATCTATCCTGGGCCCTCTTCTATTTCTTATTTACATAAATGACCTATCCACAGCCAGTAATTTTACCTCAATTATGTATGCTGATGACACAAACCTATTAAGCACAGTATGTAATTTTAACTCCCAAACATTGTCCCAATCTTTATTATCCAATCAAATAAATAAAGAACTAAAAAAGTTAGTGACTGGCTGGCTGTCAATAAGCTATCACTAAATGTAAATAAAACTAAGTTCATGATCTTCCACTCCAAACAAAAATACTTATCCCCTCACCAAATACCAAACATAATGATTAACACAAACCAGTTGAGAAAGTGGAGAGTTTTAAATTTTTAGGTGTCTTGATTGATCATAACCTTACCTGGAATAAGCATGTAAATTTTATTTCAAACAAATTATCACGGGTATGTGGCATACTTTCCAAACTGAAAAACCTACTGCCCAAATACATTCTCCAATTGATTTACAATGCCCTATTCTTATCTCATTTGAACTATGGAATAACTGCATGGGGGTTCCACTCCTGTGGCAGACTTATCAAGCTGCAAAAGAAAGCAATAAGATGGATCAGCAATAGCAAACACAATACACATACATCCCCCCCTTTTTAAAGAATGTGGCCTGCTTAAATTTAATGACATATTTAAGTTATCCTGTATCAAAACATATTATAAATTCAAAAATCATATGTTACCCTACTACTTTAACACTCTGTTTGATGCTAATCAACAAGGGCCACAAATTGAGTGAACTAGAAGAACAGTAGTGCCCCCAAGCAGATTTGAGGCAACAATCCATGACATTCCACTCTTAACCCCAACCAAGCCAATACTCTGCACAAATACTAAATTTAATCGATCATGTATTAGACATAAAATACCAGACTTAATTAATGAAAATTACTTACCGGAGATAGTCATGGCAAAGATCGACACTCACTCTTTTCAGGGTTTCTCGCAGAATGCTAAGAATTATATTGTTAACAATTATGAGACCAACTGTAACATTAACTGTCATATATGTAATAAGCCATAATCATTTAAACTCTATATATTTCTTCTGTCGTTTGGTCTACTTAAATTTATTTTGCGTGCAGTGTATGAATCATTGTTAAGTACTGTAATAAATTTATGTATCTTGAGGGTGGCCTGCACGACAGCGACTCACTGGAGCCTTAGTGCAGAGTCTCCCGGTTTAAACATCTGAAGACTATACTATGTACACAATATATATTTAGACCGAATAAAGCAACTGTCAACTGTCAACCAATGATGGTTCCTCAGCCCCCCACCGCCAGGCCCCCTCGGAACCAACTGGTTCTCGGCCAGTTTCCATATGAACCATCGCAGTCTACTTCAAAGCCCCATACTGCCCGACTCCCTCCCCCTCCCTCCTCTGCACCTTATCCTTTCCCTTAGTCACCTTCAGGATGAAGAAAGCGCCAGACTCCCCCAGCAAACCTCCAACCCTCCCCCCCTCCCCCAGGAGTTGCCGCCATGCCACCACTAGAGCATCCTTTTACCTGTTCCGGGGTTTCCGCCATGCTACCACTAAGCAATCCCCGTAAGAGTCCCATAGCCCCCTGACACAAGACCTTTCCGAACCCACCAGCTCTCAGTTACTTTATTTGTGGACTGCAGCAGTCCACTTCAAAGCCCCATACCATCAAACCCCTTTCCGTCCTCTCCCCCCCCCCCCCCTTTTTCTTCTGTCCTCTTGGCGGTTCTCACCGCCACATGCTCCCCTCCAGCCTCCTTTTTCTCTTCTCTTCCGCCCTCTAATTTCCTCTTCACTCTGTCTCACACCACCCACTGGGCATCTTTTACCGATCCTATGGCCTGCAACCTTTAATGCACGTGAAAAATCCTCCCCACCTGCCCACCAGAGGCTCTCATCATGCCACCACTCAGTCTTCCCCGTGACGATCCCACAGACCCTACGGAACGCACCAGCTCTTGGCTTACTCGCACCTGAACCACCTCGGTACACTTAAAAGTCCCACACTGCCGAACCCCCTTCCCCATCCCCTTGTTTCTCCTCACCCCCTACTTTTTAAAATTCCCCCCCCCCCTCTTCCCTTCCCACTGGTCCCCCTCACCGCCGTCGCAGTCATTCTGACCACTAGTTGCGCCCCCCCACTTCCCTTTTTTTTCCTTAAACTCGCCTTCCAATTCAACACCAATGAATCAATCACTCCCAAACCCACATGGGGTCATTTCATTTGCTTAGTACACCTCACACACAAGTGATCAAGCTTAGAAGAGACCACCATCCCACCCAACGTATGAAAGGAGAGGCACCCAGCAGATCGATCATTCTCTGCGAATTCTCTGACAAAGGTCGATGCAATCAGAAAGTACTCAGGGAAATAGAGATTACCCTGCTACACTTAGCTGAGCTCACAGGACCTCCTTCCTTTTTATTATGTCGAATCTCATTTTAGGTGGTCCATGCAAGAACAGATGTTTTCCATCCTCATGCTAGGGTCATCGCGACAATTATATAAATGTAATGGTAGTATCAAATTCTGGGTGTTTTTCCATACTTTGCTTCACAATAGACTTGTTTTTGTTATAACCAGCAGCTTTGTATTATGCATTTACTTTTTGTCAAATAAATGAAATCTGAAACTGAATCATCAAAATTATCTTCCCAGTCATTCTTCAATAATAATTTTATGAACTACATTTCTGGTAGTCAAAAGAATGTTTTGGTCCCAGTTTTATTTCCACTTGTCTCAATTGTGCATTATTTATATCACTTATATTCTATTCCTTTAACTCATTCCATACTATGGTCACAGGCCTTGGACAGTGCCAAAACCACCGACTTAAGACTACATGTATAGGCATATTGTTGGTCCTTGAACAAAAGCTCTTTTCATGAAGAATTTAAATATGCAATTGTCATCTTAAATCTAGGTAAATATACGGTAAATCAGGGACTGGTATGGAATGAGTTAATGTGGATGTTGCATGAATAAATTTCTCATGGAATTGCTGTTGCTTTCAAGTGCTCTGCAGTTCCTGTATCAGCTATTCCATGTGACATGTACTATTATGTCTGTGAGCAGCTGAAAAAATGCACACAATTACATATAATTTATTGGCATAAAAATGTTTATTCCTTACGCTCCTGAAATACCCAACAGAAGCAGACAGACCCAACATTTAATGATCACTGTGGTCAAACATATTCCAAAGACAAGATGATTGCTCCACTGCAAAGTGTAAACCACATGCCAAAATCAAAAGTCAACAACGAAGGTTTATGTGTAATTGTAACACGAAAATAAATATTTAAAACTTCTTTCACATATTCATCACAGATGTGTGTAAATGGTGCACATAAGAACCCTTCACATCATTAAAGTATGGAACCACATCATTGGCATTATATACTTGTGCAGCTGCAAATGAGGCTTTGGTGGCACAGCTATAGACAGTCTTTAAACAAGAGGCCCATGGGCCTAATGCTCTGCTGACCACCATCATGACAAAATTATTTTCTGAAATGTGTTCCCTTCACAACAATGAAAAATCAATTGACGTCATCCATATTATCCAATATCAGACTTCCACATGATACACATTTGTGGTGCACTTGGCATCATTTGCCTTATTCTTTATCACAACATTGAATTTAATGTCCTTCTCTTAAGTGCTTAATGGCCTTAAATAGGTCAAAGTCACACAATCATTGGGTCAATGTGACCCAAATTTGGCATGTCAAATTCAATTCTTTTTCTCAACATATACTTTTTTAACTTTTGAGATATAGAACTTCTTATCTTTCAAGGCATTTTTAGCTCATAATTTCAATCAAAGTACAGCTGGCACCACTTGTATCACAAGCAACCAAGATTTTGACCTCTTCTACAATCCAACTAAATTTTATGAAGATTGATACAAAATTAAGGATGCTAGAGCAGTCACTTGCATCATACTACAGGTGGCGCCACCAACATTAACATCATCAACTTTCACACACTTTATAATTAAGTCCTAAAAGTTGTATGGGCTAACTCAAAACTATGGGGTGCAGAGCATTCACAAGATGACCCCTATGTTCCATCTGGCCATTTGACCTTGACCCTCAACTTGGATTACAAAATTGTTATTGGTCGAAATGTGCCCCGTGCATCAGGCTTTTCATACATTGTCAGTTCAAATCGGGTAATAACATTTCAAGTTATTGAGGAAAAACAATACACTTGGACAAGCACCAAACGGTGACCCAAAAAGTAGGTCAAGTTTTACGGACAATGTAATCAAGTGCAATTTTGATCTGGAAGCTCAATTATCTTTGCTATTAATGTCCAAGCTACACCCTGCCATTACAAAATCACCGCTTTCAACTTTACAGCTCTGGTGACCTGACAAAAACTGGTCACAGTCACTGATATTACATTTAACATATGGGCACTGGGCATGGTCTATGTAGATCCTATAAATTTGGCTTATTCAATTATTTTTTAGATGACGCAAGGATGGACAGACATAAGAGATGCTATGAGCTCTGCTACCTTTGGGTAGCAGAGCTAAGAAATGGCAAAGGTGTGTCATGACTTGCTTACATTAAATTACTAATGATGCTTGCAATACATAAACCATGATAACATAACCATGTTCACATTGTTTCACCCATGGTAGCATTTCTTTCAGTCTTATGAGATGGTTGATGCAATACATGAGAGCCAATAATTCCAACACATATATAGAATTGTTCCTCGTTTCTGGCCCCTGCATCAGGATGTCATACTTTGCATTTATAGTCCCCGCAAACTTGGGATAAAAGTGTGTCTCAATCATGCAAACTGACATCAAACATTCACCCTTTCCCCTTTAACTGATCAAGACTGGCAGCGGGTAAACTGCTATCAGCTTCAATCCGAGGTTTGCACTGGACTCATCACAAATTTTTCTTGTTGGCAGTGGCCAACTTGGGAGCCAATGGTTTGCAAGCATGTCACCATCTTTGTAACTGCATCTTATGAACACAGAATGTTAAAGAATAAAGACTGTTGCATTATCCTTACCATTCTCCCTGGTTTTCTGGCAAAATCCTGAAAAGTGGCATCTCTGCTCAATGATTTGACATCAATTTCAGTGTTGAAAATAAGATAAATCCAGACTTGCTCAAAAATAGAATGTCCTAGGTCAACAGCTTTCCATTGGAAAGCTGTTGATTCAATATTTATTCAAGGGGGGGAAAGGATTAATCACTTTTATGACATGTGATTGCCCATCATTTCCATTTCAACAGGATGTGTTTGTATATGTGTGTATGTTAGGCCTACTGGATGTTTTAACTGTGTCTACCATTTGCCTCGTTAGCTTGAAGTGGTTATTATACACATAGGTACGAAACTGCGGCTTCTTGACCATATCAAGAAATCGTGCATCTGGAGTATATATCTTCTGATTTCAATCAGTCCCACAAAGATGTCTTCAGTTGTAAAACTCAAGTACCCTTTTTTCCTCACAATTGTCCTCAAATTAATTAAACACAGACTCGCCTTGTTTCCAAGCACTTTGAGCAACTGGATACAGTGGTCTCCCTCTCATCAGAGGTCACCTCTTTTAAATGACCATCATTCCTATGTACAAAGCGGCCATTCCTATTATATTACCCCCCTCTACAGAGGCCAACATTCTTAAAAGGCCACTTCTGGGTTTCATTTGGGGTAACCGTACAAGAGGGGGACCACTGTTCTGACAAGACAATACAATACAAGTACACAATTGTGTTGCCCATAACAGTACTAGAACAAATTAAGTGCACAACCCCTTAAAAAGAAAGGTAACATCCACAATAATTTTAATAGGCCACAGAAACAGAGTTTACAATTATGTTCCAGTGACATGTTCCAGTGACAACTCAAAATACATATATACGTGTATGTGTAGACTGCATTGAATTTCTTTGGTGGCATGACATCAACACGAACCATGAAGGAGTGGGTCTTTAGTATGCTGGCTTGTTCTTCGCCTTCTGAAAAGAGAAAATCACTGCCTTGATATTTTGCAACTATAGTAATGGTACATGCCCAAGGACATGAAGTAGCAGATGATACCACTGGTCAAAAGGCATCATATGACCTTCCCTGACCACAGTATTGGTCAGTAGAGGTCAGGTGACCTCTTTATTTTCACCAGTGCTGCCCTCTACCTCTTGCTTCTTGGCTTATGCCATTATTGAAGATACAAGGTAAGTGTAATTTTTGTGAATAATAATGCAAAGCAGAGTTTAATTTTACATGAGAATTTTCTCATTTACAATGGTATTTAGGTTTTATGTCTATTTGTACACAATAAAGTAACCTTTTTTGGTCAGTGTGGGAGGGTCTCACCAACTTTCCATGGCAACTGCACCAAGAAAAGCAGTGGAGCTGGAGCATGTTAAACTTGTGGGTCTTATCGACAACCTTCACCACAAATCTTTTCTATCAATGATAAATTTAAAGTGAAAACATAACACCAGACAGAATTTAAAGACAGACTCTGGCCGGCAAACTTGAGCTGGAGAGGGTTACGGTGGTGAAAACTGCAAAACTTGCACATGCTTCAGCCACCATTTAATAGGAGAAATACCCTTGACACTAAGAGAATCAAAACAACCGCAAGGCCACTTCTGGGCATTCTGCTGAACATTATAAAAGCAAAATGCTGAGAAAGTGGCCCCTTCCTGGCATTTTGCTTCCCCTAGTGTGGCAAGAATGATTACAACTATAAACTTCCATGTGTGCCACTTTATTGTATTATTTGCTAAGTTTCTATTTCTGAGAGGATGTGAAATTCTTACATATAATTAAGATTGAGTAAGAAAAATGCCATTCATATTTGAATGTTTCAGCTGGACCAGCCACCAGGGCAGCCCTCAGTGTAAGGTGATCACAAATGCTTTGCTTCTGTCTGGCAACACATCCCCATTGAGGATACAATGTATGCATACAGTGTTCCTTATGTCACATACAGTGATACGAATACCTTGACTGTGTTTACTCATTGCCTCATTCAATTAGCCAAAGAATTGAACGTTCTGTTATCGTGTCACTTGCTCTTTTAAAAGTACAGTTCAGTGCATATCTCACCATTGTTTCAATAAGCCCCTCCAGTAAGGAAAAGATCCTTTCTGAATTTGCAGCCATCTGTCTGTGATGCTAAAACATGCAAAAGAAAAAAAACATATACATGTACGTGTAATCATAATCAACATGTGGCAACATCCTTTGACAATTTGGCAAAACTTTCCTACAGGTTCACACCACCAGTCATAACTTAGTTGTATGCAAGGCCCTGCAGAAAAACATAAACACTATTAAAAGGGCACTCTTAAATTAAGCAGCTTAGTGTTAACATTTTTCCTTTGTCTGTAAGTGGCTATTTTTTGGCTATTGGCCATGGACAATATAATAAAGTTTTACATGACGGTATCACCATGACCCAGTTACTTGACCTAGTGTTGTTTCATGACACACCTTTAGGTCAAGACATGTGTATGTGAAGTAAAACCTTCATAAAAAAAAGACTCTGAAATTCAGAGGACCATGATGTGTTGAAATTTGAAAAATAAAAAAAAAATTGTAAAAAAAAAAAAAAAATGATAGAGGCCCAATCAAGGTGTTTAAAGAGGATCTGGCCAATGTTTTCAGCAAATGAAAATTGTATGTGGACAATGGATGGATAACCAATGGCAGAACATCCTGACACCTTAGCCGACATGTCACCTGAGGGGAACAAATATAATTACTAGAGTATGGCAATTTGAACAAAATTGGTAGAAACCTATCCAAAGAACACCTCCTTCAAGTCTGAAGCAGATACAGCCTTTGGTACCTAAAAAATGTAAAATTGTTGACACGCAACACACGCAGATAGAGAAAGACACATGGAAGACCACATGCTGGCAATTCATCTGACTTAATAAAATCTGCCCTTCAACATCAATTTTGTTCAAAATGTATAAGAAAACTCATAATTTAACATATAAGCTGAGACAAGGCAAATGGCTGTTAAGTCTGAGAGGTTTGGTGTCCGACTGGTTTCGTTGATCTATTCAACTCGTCAGGGACAGTTAGGAAGACTGCCTTAGCCCTTATATACCTGCGTGGAGTTATGCTTATTGTTGCGTTACACACGTGTATTGTGTTTATGTTCAAAGCGTGATTGGCCATGATTGACTGATTATGTTGTCATGATCTTCTTCAAATCAGACTTATGTCTGATTTAAAAATAAGGATCTGCTAAATAAGGAAATCCAATCTGTGACTTAACTGGGGCTAGTTAGTGCAGTTTTTATTGGGCTGGGTCAAATCAGGACAACTGAATAATTGTGCTGATGCCCTGAATAGGGACTAAGAAATGTGTGGATTACAATTTCTTTGTTAAAAAGGTGTAAATGCAGTGTTCCATTTGTAATTTCACTAAAATATGTGGAAATTAAATTGGCTTATTATGGGAAAGTGAGCTCTGACAGCAAAAATTTAGCATTATACAGAGCAAAGGAGCTCACTTTCCCATAATGTTGAGACTGAATGGTTCAACTGTGCATTATTGATGCATCCAGTGCTTTCCCCTGGTTAACTGCAGCTCTTTGCTGCATGCTAATCTAGGGGGTGTAGGGATGCATTCAGGAATATGGACTTCTATGTTCAGTCCATCATGGTCCCTTTGTGCAAAATGTCTGCCTAGGGGCTGTTCCATTGAACAGTTACTAATGTAACAAAAATGCTCCCTCAGTCTGTCTCTGAGAGGATGAAGGGTCTGCTCTACATAGTTTTTTTTTTTTTCAGATGTTGCATGTGAGGAGATAAACTAGGTTGGAGCTTTCGCAGTATCCTCCTACAGGGACTGAGTAAGTTCGCCCAGTTTCTGTGCTTGTGGCACGCCATTATATTCAGAGGTGTGCAGTAGTGACAATTTGTGAGTGTGCATTCATTGCGGTGTTTCTTGCCTGAAATTGCAGGATTGGTTTCTTGTTCCCGTGTTGTCATAATTTAACATGCATGTCCTAACCAAAGTTGCCTATACTATTAGCTTTATCTCATTCCATAATAAGGGATGACATGTTTCTGGTACTTACAGTGCCTTCCCTTGGAGCTTGGGGTGGAGGTAAAGTGTCCATTTCTTCAGGGCCCTGCCTGCTGCTTCTGCCATATGGCACGCTTCCTGCATGGTAACCATAAGACGGCTGTTCACTGCCCACAAACCTTCCTCCTGGAGACTGATACAATCGCTCATGACTGTCACCAAATTGGCTGGCCCTTGGATATTCTTGCCGTATGTAAAGTGGATCACGTTCTCCGTATCTCTCTCCTGGATATTCATATAATGGCAGCTGCTGCAGTGAGTCTCCTGGGTAATATGATGCTGCAGGACCTGCATCCATGGGTCTTAATTGCAAGCGATCATATCTGTACCTAGAAGGTGACTGAACATCTCTTTTGTTCTGTCGTTTCCTTTGACCCACACCACTCCCTGGTCCACGATTGGCAAAACCTCCTGCATTACGACTGGTATGTCCCATGCCTTGCCTGTTACTAAGTTCTTTCCCAGGATTTGCACCACCACCTTCTCTACCTCCTCCATGTTTTCCTCTTCTACCTCTTCTTCCCCTTCTGGTATTATTTCCTCTTCCAGTACTGTAACCATCTTCTCTTCCAGAGCTGTAACCATCTCCTCTTCCACGGCTATATCCATCTCCTTGTCCACTGCTGGAACCACCTCCTCTTCCCCTGCTGTAGCCACCTCTTCTTCCACTGTTGGCACTGTGTTTTCTCTTCCTGGTAGCACCACTTACTGTTTTACCAGCAGCACCACGTTCTCCACCTGGACTGTGACCACCACTATAATTTGCAAATCTTCCTTTGGACAATGCTGTATATTCATTCTCAGATTTTCCCTCTGCTGAAGAAGGTTGCCCAGCTGACTCTGGGCTCCTGGACAGCACGATGTTGTTTCCAGTCTGGGGTGGTTTGGCCTTCCTGCTTCCTCGTCGCCGCTTACGTTCTTGAAAGACAGACAGTAAGTTAGCATGTACTTTGCTTCACAGAATAAGCCTTAATGTTCTAATTAATTTTCCACTTGTTCTGCATAACATGCCTGCAGGTTTACAACTCTTGTGGTGATGTTCACTTGTTCTCATATGGCTGCATATGTACAACTTTGTTTTAATAATTGTAGCAGGTATCTTACATCATGTAAAATATTCATAGGATATGTCTGTTTCCAGATGTCCAACATCTACAATGAACAGAGCATGGAGCTCATCTCTTACTTAACTTAAGTACTTACATGTAATCAATTTCAGGGTGCCCAGTACTTTCATGTGTACCCAATATACAAATTTAAAAAATCAGAATATAAATACATACATATGTATATGTATACATATATACATATATGTATACATACATATATATATATATATATATATATATATATATATATATATATATATATATATATATATATATATATATATATATATATATATATATATATATATACACACATACATATGTATATGTATACACATACATGTACATATACACA
This sequence comes from Hermodice carunculata, assembly GCA_964020975.1. Lineage (NCBI taxonomy): Eukaryota > Metazoa > Annelida > Polychaeta > Eunicida > Amphinomidae > Hermodice > Hermodice carunculata. The sequence goes on along the minus strand of CAXHWN010002796.1, from coordinate 1,095 downwards.
TACATGTACATATATATATGTATATATACACACATACATATGTATATGTATACACATACATGTACATATATATATATATATATATATATATATATACACACACACATATGTATATGTATACACATACATATACACATACATGTATATATATATATATATATATATATATATATATATATATATATATATATATATATATATATATATATATATATATATATATATATATATATATATATATATATATATATATATATATATATATATATATATATATGAACTACAAAACACTGATAGGAATCATTTGTATTGTTTTTCCGACACTTAAGTTAAGGGAAAACACAACTAGCAGTATCTTACTTGTATGAGTCTCTTTCAGATGATTAATATTGTTTAACACATAACAGCAGTCAACTTACAGTTATCTGGCTCATGAATTTCACACTGACGTGGTCAGACATAGGCTAGTTATTGAAGATTGATACGGTTTCCTGCTTGTGTCTCTTTTCAGCACACACTGACAATGTGTGCCAAGAAAAGACTTACACAGGCAAGAAGCCACATCAATATTGCAGTAACTACATGATATCAGACCATATCAGTGTGCAACGTGTGAGCATGGACCTGTTGACTGGTGTGAGCCACGTTATTTCAAATTCTCACAAGTATCGGATCTTTCAATGCAATGGCAGTGAATGTGGCATACCCTGCATGTATCGGGCCTCTCCATAGCGGAGCTCAAAAGATTTCAACCACCTTATTTCTTTCTCTGTATGCTGGGATATTCTGGATTGTTTTGAACTAGACTTCATAATGATCAGAAAAAATTTACTTGTGATGGGACCTTTATTGCTCCCACTCATGATTGTTTATATCATCCGTCTTGAAATGCTTCAACTCCGAATGCAAGACAAAGGTTGCTGAAGCTCTCCGAAACATTCAAAACAATATGCATCAATTTTACAACAGTTTAAGCTGATTACTGCGCAAGCAAAGGCTCCATACCAGGCAATGTATCAGGCCCATTGAAGGCAATGGGAAAATGACAAACATTATCAAGCTGCAAAACACATCTTTTAGCTCCCAGACAATAGT
>CAXHWN010002795.1:0-93404 GCA_964020975.1 Hermodice carunculata | reverse complement strand
GTCAGTGTCATCTGGACCTTTGAAAGTTTCACCCAGCTATAACTCGGCCAATTTCCATCCAATTCTAATCATGTTGGACTTAAATTGTGGTTATTGTAAAACTGTACATTTTTGCAATTTACATGTGACTTGTAAAGGTTAAAGGGCAAAGGTCAAGGTCATTTGGACTTGGAAATATCATCCAGCCATAAGCTTAATGGAATGTGAAGTACCTAGGCACAAAAGTTGTACCATTTAATATTTACAGCTTTTGAAGGCACACAGACAGATTTGCTTTAAAGCAAATCTTCCTGTCTAGTTTAAATTTATTTTTACACTGAGGATTTTTTTAATTCTTGAGCCATGGAGCTACTATGTCAATAAGAGTTCCATGCTCGGGCAATCATGGTGCTGATCAGCATTATTTTTTATTTTGGTACACAATCATGTCATCGGTTCATGTACATGTATCTATTAGCATTTTTTTTTTTTAGCTTATCTCTGATCTGATGTACGACAGCTTCTATATTTGAGTTGATTATTATCATTTATGACTGTGACACTACTACAATTTTCTGTGCCGATATTTGATATCAGACATTATAATGTGCTATAACTATTATTTATTATCATGTTAGTTTTTTTTTATTTGCCTTATCATTATTCCTCATACCGTTTCTGCATTTATCATGTGCTAGTACTATGTATGACTTGCCCGAATAAAATCAATCAATCAAGCACCCCATCCCACACTCCAGCATCCTGTGACGTTACCTGTAACAACTGTGACGATTCCCACCACCCCCACTCCACCCCCACCCCACCCCCATATCGTGGTTACCGGGTCGTGCGCCCAAGGTCTTTGTTATTCTCAAACTCCCGGTTCAAACTATCAACGCGAGATACTGCAAACTTTGGAAACGTGTCGCCGGACTCATAGCTGCTTTTGCAACTATGGACACCAAACATTTAAACATTTATTTTACTTAGATCGAATAATGCATGGGTATTTAGTGTACAACTTAACAAGAAATTAAATATATATATATATATATATATATATATATATATATTATATATATATATATATATATATAAGGGCAAAAATCAACTTGTTAGACCGGTGTGGGGGGTAGTGCACACGAGAGAGAGAGAGAGAGAGAGAGAGAGAGAGAGAGAGAGAGAGAGAGAGATGAGAGAGAGAGAGAGAGAGAGAGAGAGAGAGAGACTTCTTGTTCACTATATCGTGAGTTCATCGTAACCGCAAGTATCCAATTTGGGCACCATGTACTACGTATCACCATGGAGGAAGTTTTCTTCCATGGTATCAAGTGTTAGATGAACTTTTCTCGTCGGTTTCAACCGATGAATTCATTAGGCCAATATTGGTTACTTCGTGGTTACAAAGTGGTCACCACTTGAGGCAGACATTAGAAAAGTAAATTTGACATTGACAGTTTGTGATAAATAATAGAGTTATCTGGCTATAGGTTGTCAATAAGTTTATCGCAAAATTGTTTATCTGATATTTTTTAGAGTCTAGCATAAAGTATATTTCATCTCCAATTTGTGCACATTTTGTATAAGTTCTTTTTTTCTACAAGGGTTCCATTGTAGAGCGCAGTCTCTAATTTCAAGTCATGGGTCTTGCCCTCGGGTGGTTTTTTTTTTTTTTGGGTGTTTGTCTGTTTGTTTGTTTATTTTGTTTTGTTTTGTTTGTTTTTTTGTTTCCTTTTTTTTCGATTCTCCCCGCCCTCCTTTCTTTTCCATTTTTTTTTAACAAAGGTAGGCCTATTAATATTGATGAAAAGCTATTCTTCTCCAATAAAAGCATTCTTGAAGAGACAGTAGGCTCTTGTAATTTGTTTCAGTTACGGTCAAAAGCTACAGGGAGATGATCTCTCCCTGTAATTTTTACATTTTTTTTTTTGACCATATGGAAACGTCACGTCACCTAAACAGATTAGATTAATGTGTTTAAGTTTATATATAGGCTGACGTCAACTAGGAATTGGCGCAGGTCTATTCAATTCCATCATATCCATGCATCACTTGCACTGGCCGTTGATTTTAGGCCATTACAGGAACAATCAATTTCTCTTGAGGGGTGTGGATTAGGCTATGATGGGTGTGGGTATTCCTCATTTGTTATCCCATTATAAGATTAAAAAAGATGCGTCGGAAAATGTCTTGATTTATATATATCTGATTTCACTACATCCCCGTCAGAATTTTTTTGGGGGGGGGGGAAGGAGGGGAAAGTTGGGGAATAAATTTCAAAGAGAAAAAAAAAAAAGAAAAAGAGACGTCCCTGGGTGGGCTCGAACCACCAACCTTTCGGTTAACAGCCGAACGCGCTAACCGATTGCGCCACAGAGACGCGGTTTGTAAACGCTGATTTCCTGTAACTATGAATCACAGCTATTGGGAGAATCTAAAATATGGTAATAAAAACTGGACACGGAAATATTTAATTGTTGTATGACTGAATTTACTTTGTCAATGCAATCCATTTCCCCAATTTAGTTCAAAATATTATGAACGTGAAATATATCAAAGCCTTATGCTATCGAAGTTAGTAGTTACGTGGTGAAAAATGCCTTGTTTGGACGATGAAAAGATAGACTTGTCACGCCCATTGCATTGGTGTTGTGAATTGGGATTTTTGGAACCAGTGACCGTGGTTGCTTTTATTATTGTTGCGTGTTTTCTCATTCAAACTACAACCGGAATTATCATCAACAAGGAACGTGTGCCTGATATTTAACCGAAATATGCAGCAGCAAAAGTGTAGTCGACGATAACGTCAGCATAGCGTATGTCAAAATTTCGTTCCAGAATTAATATATAATTTTCACTTTCCTGATTTACTTCCAGGCTTATTTACATACGGTTTCTGAGGGCTGGATAACTGTACCTGCAAACCTTTCCCATGTCCGTTACTCGTGTAGATAATTTTGATTTGCATCATATATATGGCTCCATGACAGGAGATAACATGAAATCAGAGCTACTAGGAACAGGTAAACTGAAATTAGAAGGGAGACAATCCTTGCATCGGAGAAGAATGTCCAAATCTTCGCCGGTTTTGGAGAATGGAGATATCGATGCCGACTTGACCTTGGCTATTGAAGAGAGCTTGAAATGTTCAAAACAAACCGAAAGTACGAAGGCATCTGAGAATCAAAGCTCAAAGACTATCAGTACAGTGAATGATGAAACTTTTGCTTGTGCAGACGAGTCCAGAACGGCCAAAGATGACACACAAGAATCGAAGCATTTGAAAGAGCTATTGCTTCTTCACTTGGATTTGATTCAACAACAGCAGGAGTTGATCTTGGCAAAGGATCGTCAGATAAAATCGTTGAAATCGGAAAAGGAAACGGTAAGATGAAATGTTTCGTGCACTGTTTGCTTGCTTTATTGCATACTTGCAGATTCATGACCAATTGTCACAAAGTTACAATTACACTTTCACGAATGACGACGTTTACCAAGATGGGGCCAATTTCATAAAATCAATATGGCGGCCATTATTTCGATCTCGTGGCGTGAAATCACCTGGTGTCGGGAAAGATTTTTTGGCGTGTTGACGAAAGTTTTGTATGGCAGCACGTAGATAAATTGCAAGTAAATATACGGACTGAAACTGATATTAGGTTGGACGTTTTCTGTGCGCTGGCCAAAGCTCGTTTAAATGGCGGTTAAGTATCACATTCAGAACTTCCGGTAAAAGAATGCGAACTTCCGGTCCATGTCTACCGACGAGCACAGTGCATACGTTTATTTGTCAACATTTATAACCTTTCTGTCGTTATCAAGAGGCGGATCTGAAAATTCCAAAAAAAAGATAGCCGTTTGCAGAATTCAACATTCATGATTAATTATATGTCGTATTCAATTGAAGGCATTGTTATGCCAGATTAAAAAGATTTCTATGCACTGAGGATCAGTTACGCCTTACGGACGGCGGGAGCAGTTGCTGGGGGAAGGCGGTTGTAGGAGTCTGTCTCACTGCGCCTGTCATGGGTCTGACAGAGCAGCGCTGCTCAAATGCGCAACTGCCTGTTTGTCTCAAAATGGCAACGCTTGCAGGAATTTTTCTAAGGGGCATTTTACTCTTGTTCGGAAACACTTGCAGAATAATGACCTTTTGTATCAGTAGTAATGGACATTTGCTTCAGCCGGAGAGAACCAAACAGGCAGTGTTTACTGTATCATTATGTTATTGTTAGATGATGCAAGTGCATTGACATTATGAATGTGATGCAGAGTTGGCGTTCTTTAATGTACGCTTAAATTCCCAAGGATGTCTTTTGGCCGTCCTCTAGTTTAGGGAGGACAGTACGGGCAATGACAGTATGCAGACAGTTGCTTGGAAGAGGGATGTGTTGCAGGCTTAATTCATAATTGCAGGTCCCTGCTTGCACAAATATAATCTAAAATCGCTCCCATTTGTATTGTTTTATCATTTTTTTCAGCTGATTATGGTGTTTCAATTTAGGCTGGTGTGAATGTTTTGTATTATAAGAAATTTAAATATTTTTATAGTATTGCCCCAGGGGTTGTGACTACAGTGGAACCATTTATTACTAACCAGCATTAGGCAGCAACTTCAGCTTCATGCAGGTCCTATAAAAGGCTATATTATGTAAGTTTGTATGGTCAAATTTTGTGCTAAAAAATTGTATATTACATGACTATCACAAGACAATAAAAATGTATCGTACTATGCTAGCTGTGTAATCTGAGCAATGAAACAGCATGAAACTTGAAGGCTTGACTGTTTGTTATTAATATGAGTGCACATGGCCCACATTTGAATAGGAGTCACATGACCCACTGTCGCAGGGATGTCTGGTCACATGACCTGCTGCATGTTGTGGTTAATGAATAATGCATCAGACTATGGCAGCTTGAAGCAACCAAAAATAGCACACATGTAAATGAAGTAGGCCAGGTGCCAAAGAGCGTGAAATGAGAGCGGTCAGAGAAGGCTTGAGCACATTGGTGAGGACCGCTGGACACCTTTACAAAGGTTATGGAAAGCTGAGAAATATGACGGCAGTACTACTACCAAACTCTTTTCGGTTTGATAATTCCAGTAGTGTCTTTTATGCACAGGCAAGTATTTTTAGTTTCAATCAGACTGCTACACTGCAATCATTTTGCTGCATGATTTGCATTTCAGCGTGTGTTTGAGTGGATCAGCTGTGGGTATATTATACCTAACAAAGACTGGGACTTTCTTTGTGTGTAAAATTGAGGTTTTTTGACTGAAAATATTTTCACAAGCTCATAATAAGTTTAAAAATAGCCAACACACTGTCAAGGATATTGGAGAATTTTTTGATTTATCATGTATTTTGTCTATGATACTGATCAAATGGCTCTTCAGTTCTGTCACTATAACCAGTGCTGTCAGCGTGCCCCTTTCAGCATCATAAACGTGTTACTGCCTATATATATATACACACTGTCATGGTGGCTTGTTTCATGCTCTGACTGAGTGCCTGCAGACACCAATGACCGTTACATTCAAACTGCTCACTGTATGGAGGTCAGTAGAATAATAAATGTGATAAGGAGATTATGTTACAAGTGGAAGGTATCATGTTCCAGTTGTGTCTTATGTGGTTACTGAATACTGTTCTGGGAGAAAATACTCATTTGTGTGTTGGCCTTTATAGGATGTATATTATATTATTACACAGATTGGTTCACAGGTAACCCTGTTTTCTTCTATTTGCATGGCTGGGAAACCACAAATTGTTTCTTCCTTCAAAGCCATGGTTGTTCAGATGTGCCAAGTCTGATTTGTGGGAGATCTTTTTTAATTCTACAAATCACCGAAATGTCGCCATCTCCCACTTTTTTTTCAATCTCTTCCATTATAAAATAACAGGACTCATACTTTTTACATTTTTTCCAGCTTGAATTCCCGTTTTGTACGTTGGGCAGCTTGGCACTTCAGGTTGTTGAGCAGAGAATGCTTTCAATCTGTTTCATCACCAATCCTATCTCTAGGTCTTGGTTGAACTTCTGATGATATTATATTGATCATACCCCCCCCCCCCTCCCCAAGGAAGTGGAGGGGGGTATAACTGGTTGTAGAAGCTTATTTGAAAAAAAAACACAGCCTGCCAATGTTTCTTGACACTTTCAGCACATTCCCATGGTACACCAGCTAACTTGTTCGCATCTTCTGCTGGCTCAGTCTATTTTCCCAGCAATCAGACTTTACTAGATTATTGTTAATGATTGAAAGTTTGGTTTTCCACTGGACAAGTGATGTTAAAAAGTCACTTGTCTGACCAAAATATCCACTTGTCCAGAACAATAGGATCATAGGAATTCTTAAAGCTTGGACTGGTTGAAAAGGGAAATGTACTTTTATGTGAGGAAAGTTCTGATGTCATTCAAGTCAGCAGGCTTGGATTGTACATTCCCAAAAGTACTTCCTGTTGTAATTCTTCAGTTTGGTTCAAATGAAAATCTTGACAATTATTGCAATATTATACAAGACCCTCCAGTTGCAAACACCTACATGTACATGCCTAAACACAAATGAGTTTGTGATCTTAATGACAAGTCAAAATGAATTATAAGTGGATTTGGACCAAATCTTTTGCGATTATCCATTTCCCGATGTGTTCCAATTTCTGCTGCCAGAGTCTTACACATGATGTCAATTGTGACAGCCCAACTCTGCTTACGAGTAACAACCTGGTGGATGAAAGTATTTGGGACTTTAAAGATTCCATGACTTTGCAGTGTGCTATGGTCCCAGTCGTGTGTGTGATCCTGTGGTTGGTTTAGTGCCCCAAGGCAGCCGGACGTCAGCAGTGCTGGGATATCTGAAGAGAAAGGAAGAAGACTAAAAAAGGAAAGCAGGGTGCAACCACCTCCTGGTGCTGCAAAATGGCTTGTTTGATGTTTGTTGTCTCCCCTATCATGTCATAAAAGTCACTGATGGCTATGGGCATTGTTAGTGTCTTTAATTTGTCATGTAACTGTGGCTGAAATGTAGTCAGAATGATGGGGAGACAAAAATGTTGGAAGTTTCATGATACATGTGGCTTCACCTGTAAGTCAACGCAAAATATCAGGAAATGTGTTTTGAGATAAGTAGTGTTAGAAATAAGGATTGTCTAATTGTCCAAAACAAGTTGTTTTAATGCTAAACTAATCCAATTGTGTGTGTGTGCCAACACAGACATATTCTTTCTTTCTTTCTATACAGGCAAATTTGTCCGACATTTCATTTGAAAAGTATTACATGTAGAAACTCCAAACTTGGCACAATTATACTTCTAAAGATGAAGTCTGGCCTTTTATGAGAGGCCATGCTTTTGAAAATTATGCAAATGAGGGCTAATTAAAGTTTTAAATCTTCAATATCTTATATACTATAGATGTAGCTCCTAGTGTATAGGAGTTCAGTCATAGCAAGGCAAGGATCATCTCACATGTCACCTTTGAAAGTTTCATTTCTTCATAGCTTTGCCAATTTCCATCCAATGCTAATCATGTTGGACTCAAATTGTAGGTATTGCAACACTGCACATTTTTATAAGCACATGTCACCTCAAAAGAGCAAAGGGCATTTGGCCCTTTGAAAGTTTCATCTTGTCAAAACTTGGTCAATTTTCATCGGATTTGGTTCAGGTTGGGCTTAAATTGTGGATATTGTAACACTGTGCAATTTACTTGTGACCTGTAAAGGTCAAGTCATTTGGACTTTGAAATTTGCATCCAGCCATAAGCTTAATGTAATGTACCAAAGGATAAAAGTTGTAGTATTTAATGTTTACAACTTTTGAAGGCAAACAGACAGATTTGCTTTTACGCAAATCTTCTTTCCTTGTTTTACAATGCACTTCAATGACAGAGGGACGTTTTTGCCACTTACTTTTACTCACTTTTTGCCACAAACCAGACATCTGAAGATGATTACAAAATGATGCGACAACTTTTGCTGTCGACAGCAAGGAAACCACAGCAACACGTAGTGAGAGAGCAAAAAATGTTCTAAACGAAGTTCTGATTGCTGACTGAGTACATGTAACTTACTTTTGAGGTAAATACAATACATGCAAATTTTACTGCCGTTTTAATTGATTATCTAATGATACAAAGTAAAACGTCAAAATCTCGGGCACTAATGAAAGATTTCAGGTTAAAATTGAAGATTAACAGGAAGTCGATAGCTTTACAGGAAAACTTAAAGAATTTCAGCTAAAATCAAAGCTTTACAGGACCATAAAGCTTCAGGGACAACCCTGATAAACCCTAAGTTAACATTCCATGTTTCAATAATTACTTGACCAGCAGTTGTATTCACCAGGACGTGGCTACCTATTTGATTTGTCAAAAAAACAGATATTTTCATTCTCCGTGTAGTGTAGATTGTGAGATCAAAGGTACCAGCAGTTATGCCCATCAGTCTGGTCAGACCCAACAATGACAAAGCAGCGTCAAAAAAATTACAATTTGCATGCCAAATTCTTCTGCAAGTTGCCATCAAGTGTCATGCATTTATGGGTGAGTTCTAACAGTTTTGGAAAAAATAAAGATCATGTAGATCAAGAGGTGCTGTGAGATGACTTCCCAGGCAAAGACAGAACACAACTGCCAGCATGGAGTAGATTTTGGTGAACTGAGCATCATCGTGGAACCCACTCCTAAGGACTGATTGGAGACAAAAGCAGTTCCCCTACCTTTGCATATTTGCCTGTGACTCCAAATAATTGTTGAAACACTTGAATCTTTATTTTTGCAAGCTTCAATATATTCTCCGTAAACTGCTGAAGATTCACACATGCTCACTGGGCGAAAGCCATGATGAACACAATGTAACACAAGCCATGATTGGCACATTTTTGCATGTGACTCAATTGACCAATAGGGTGATGTGCTGTGCTTCAGACCAGATGGCCAAATCAGCGGTTTGTGTACAGTGGTAGGAAATATGGTGACGGTACCCACACTCTATTTCCAATTTGAAATCAGAGATTAATCTACCATAGTTTCAGGGGCCTTTATATTTTTCCCAATTTGAAGTAAAGGCCTCAAATTTGTTTCCAATCCTCGGAAATTGTCTAAAATCATGCAGGATTCCCAAAAACGTACATTATGTCTTCCCAATTTTTATTTAAAAAGGCCCCTTGCCCCAAATCCTAGAGTAACCACAGGGAATATTAAATTTTTAGTTGTATTTGAATTAAGAACACAGTTTATTGCTAGTGGTAAACTTTGATTTATTTTTGGGAATTTGCAAGTGACAAGAAGCTGAAAATAAGAATAAATGGTTTGTCCATGCCTTTGTCTATGGATTGATAAAAACATGTTTATGCTCTGAAGTTATATTCGTACAAGTGGATTTTGAAATCTGCCCTGCGGACGAGTTATTTTGAAAAAAATTGTGGAGCCCTGACTATCAACATTTTTGGGTTTTTACACAGTAGCCCACTGAAATGTGTTAAAGTGGGTCTGTTCTGTGAGCCTCACTGTCATTTAAAAATGGACACTCCATGCATTGAGTATTCACTCTTGTCTCAGTATTTAAAAACATATTTATTTTGTCTTTTTTAGCTAAAATGCCGACTAGAGCGTATGGAACGACGCATGGCACTGCTGAAACAAAAAGGAGATGCTGGGGATACCTTGCAGATGAGTGACAGTATGGGTGCATCACCAGCGCCCTCTCCCAGCAAGTATGAGAGTCAACAGCGGGGGCAGAAAAGGTTGCTCTTGAGTCTTTCAGTGCAGATTCATCAGACTATTGCTGATAACATTAACTAGAGCTTGTTAGTGTTACTGTGACAAAAGTCAGGGTTTTCCCCAGTTTTGAAGAGCAGAAAGGTGGTGAACCTGATGATAACTTAGAATTATGTGTTCCGGACAGATATTGAAATGCTGCATAAATATCACTAAAATAACCTCCTTTTTAATGAAAAAAAGGGAAAGGTGGGGAAGGAAAGATGAAAGAGGTGCCATCTTTGAGCTTATAATGTGGGGAAAACACTGCAATTGTTATGTAATATGGCACTTGTCCAAGTTGATTGTTTTTAGCTCAGCTAACTTGTCAGCTGAGCTTATAGGGTTGTTAGACATTTGTCCCTCCATACATGGGCATCCACTTTTCACATTTTCGACTTCTTCTCTAAAACCACTGGCCAGATTTACCTCAAACTTGGTGGGAATGTACCTTGGGTGGGTCTCTGCCAAGTTTGTTCATTTTTTGTCCAAATCTTAAAAAATTTCTTTCAAACCGCTTGCCAAAGCACGTAAGTACACTTTGACAACACATGTTGCAACAGGTTCACAGTTAGGCAAGGTAGTGTCAGAGGGTCCTGAACTGTGCTGGCAGCTGTGGTACAGAAGTCTGGGTAACGTGTAACAGAGGAACAAAGTTGAAGTTCATGTTGCATTATAACTCCTCCGTCAGGCGACAGTAGATCAGGAAACGTACTCTTTGATGACACAGGTTGCAACATGATGTGGCAATGGCTAAGCAAGGTAGTGTTAGAATAGTGCTGTGAACAGAAGCACTGAAACTTTGGCAATATCCAACTAAGTAACAGATTTAAGTTGCCCAGTAGGCCCATAATAAGAAGCTTGTCCATTGGAGTTGGAGCAGCTTCTGCTAAGTAGATCATCGGAGATGCAAGTAACTTTATGTGTTACAAAGTATAATGATAATAAATATGAAAAGAACATACAACTTTCTACTTTGGACTATTGTATTCTACATGCAGAGTGATGCAATGGATCCATTATGTTGTCCTAGCAAGTAAGCTTGCAAAAATATCACAGTTGTTGCTAGCATTTGCTGTATCATGCAACATGAATTTTGACTTTGTTCCTCTGTTAAACATCACCCAGACTTTTCTGTACTGGTCACAAGCTGGCAGCACAGTTCAGTGTCCTCCAATACTACCTTGCCTGGGAGTACACCAACTGCTACACCTTATCAGTGTACTTGGGGTCTGCCATTGTCCGCAATCAAGGAAAAGAGACGAAAATCTTGACTCCGACTCAGTTCTCTTCAATGGGCTTTCCCTCAATTAAAAAAAAACCAAAACACTTGTTACTATGTATAGATACGATTAGCGAATCAGAGACACTTGTAACTCAAGTATCTGGACATTTTGGCGGGAATGCACATTTAACATTAAAGTTATCAGCTCAGCTGACTTGCTGGTCAGGCTGAGCTTTAAGAATGCTGAGTCGTCCGTCTTCTGTCTATTCACAATTACATTTAAACCTTCTGTCCAAAACCGTTAGCCAGATTCACTTCAAACTTGGTGGTAATGTACCTTGGGTGGGTTTCTAACCAAGTTTGTTCAAATGGTCACACTCCAGTGATTTAAGTTTTTTGTTTTTTTGGGGGGGGGGGGGGGAATCTAAAAAAAATCTTCTTCAAAATGACTTAATTTGTTCACCAGGTGGCCCTGCATTTTTTAATGATTTTTTCTGTGTTTTTGGTATTTTCAACTTCTTCTCCAGAACTGTCGCTCATATTAAGCTGAAACTTGGTGGAAGGGTCAAACAAAGTTGGTCACTACAGTTGTGTTCACAGACAGGTTCCCTGTGAAATAGAACATTTTCGCGTGCCTTTTCTGGCTGGAAACGCGAAATTGTCATGACATAATTGTGTTTTGTCACATTTATTTACTCGCGCCATGTTGAGTTGCTATTTCATTTGCGCTTCAGCCACTCCGGAACCAAGTGCGCTGACGTGTAATTAATTCACAAATTTGCCTAACGGCGCGAAAAGGAACCAAGCATGACTATTGTTTGTTTAGCCCTATGCCATTGATTCTCGGAAGCGCGATTGTGCTTGAGCGCATGTGATTGCGCATTTAAGCCTAACATGCCAAAAAACAAAAACAAAACAAAAAAATATGAGTGGAAAAATTGTGTTCCCATATCGTTATATCGTTTTATACTGGCACAGGTTTTCATCAGTTTTGCAGTAAAGTCAACTCAAACACAACATTTTATTTCAACTTGTCTGGAGGGGAAACAGCACATGCAGGCTGCATAGCCCCAGGTGAATTTGAGGTCCTGTAGCACCTGTTGTGGTAAAAACCATATGTGCCGCTCCCCATACATCCAAGGAATGATGAAAATTTATTGCATTCAAATATATTTGGAAAGAATGTTTACCGCATTAATGAGTTTCCTTCACCTCAAAATTAATAAAAATTATTATCTTGCATATTTTTCAAGTTCTTTACAATTAGTGGTAGGATTAATCGTATCGAAACTGAAATTTTTCAGCAAAACAAAATTTTCCTCGGTGTACATCAAGTCGGGAGCACATCGTTTTGCCCTCATTAACACAAGACTTACGGCAGATATTCCTTCCATACCTCTCGTCATTGTTAGAGATCGTTTCATAAGATGTTTTTGCATCTGAATCCGATAAAAATATCACAATTTTGCATTGTAATCACACAGAAATGACCAGTTTTGCGGACTTATTTAGCTTTGTCAAGCTGCCATACTTCCTTGCAGGCCCAGATTGACCAAGGCAGAAGTCAAAGTGGGGGTCAGAAATCCATTTTTCCTTTTGGCCCATGTGATCACACATCAGATATTTATGTTCAAAAAGGTCACATGATAACCTGAGCTACTTCATCATTAGCCTTTAGAAAGAGGTTTCAGCACGATGGGACCCTTGGCATTGTGTTCTGCCGCCAAGCGTGCCACCTTCCACTCGTTTTCATTTGACCATATACCTCAATCTTGACATAAGTGAGGTACATCCGAGAATAAAACCTAGTGGAACATAATGCACATAAGTAAAGCCACAAACAATTAGACCTAAGCGCAATTTTACGCGAACGCAAATACGTTTAAATAAAATTTATGATGGGAAAATATGCGGTACTTTCTGTGTGTAATCACGGAAGAGAATGCTTGGAGGGAACCTATCCTCGAACACAGCTGTATGTAGTACTGCCCTAAATTCCTGCTTTTTAACGATTTTTTCAATTCAGGTACTTCGGTAAATGCACCTTTCCTGTATTGGTTACTGTGTAAGTCAATGGCCTGTCTGATGTTAATTAACATTTTTGACTTCACCTCCAAAACCGTTATCCTGATTGACTTCAAACTTGGTAGCAATTTACATTGGGTGGGTCTAGATACCAAGTTTGATCAAGACGTCACGTTCCAGTAAATTTTTTATTTTTGTATGAATTTTTTTTGTACTTTTTGGGGGGCAAATTTTAGAAAATCCTCTTCTAAATCACTCACTCAATTGCTTTGATATCACACAGTAATACTCCTGGGGACTCCTTGTTTCCAATTTGTTCACCAGGTGGTGCTGCAATTTTTTGGGGGGGTTTTTTAATGATTTTTTGTGTATTGTTGTTATTTTTTTACTTTTTCCCCAGAACCACAATTCAGATAAAGCTGAAACTGGATGGATACGTTCCTGGTGGAAGGGTCAAATCTTGAAAACTGATTTTTAAGGTTTTCTTTTCAATTTCTTATCAGTAAAGAACAACTCAGGTAAAGACACTGGATGTGCACACCAAATGGGTTTTTCAGGTATTGAACCATTCGGTTTCAACATCATGGGAAGATGGGCTCCTTTATTCAGTCTTCTGCTACAATTTTATGTTATGAGCAAGTTTTTCCATTATTTCTGTGCTTGATTGGGCACTTTGCCTAACCCTTTGGTAACGACACACTGAGCTACTGTGTATTCATGCAGATTTAAGCTCCTGTCATCAGGGCTTTGTGGCACTGTTGTCCTGCGAATTCCATCCAGCCTGAAACACACTCATTGACCCTGGAGTGTATTTACAATAACCTGAACATTTTTAAGTCTGCTGCGATTCAAATTTGCTCTGACTCATCTGTTACCGTGACAACAGTGGTCCCAGTAAGACCAAGCTTCTGCGCTATTTAATACAAAGAGAAACTTAACAAACCTAATTCTGTAAGCCCATGTACCGTTTGAACACTATCAAGTCCGATATTCTAAGAGCAAAGTCCTATTCGTACCATTCACTGAAAAACTGTATTGTTCTAAATCATAATAGCTAATTAATTTATAAAAGGAACAAATCATATTCATAAAATTTGAAATTTATGTAATCATGTTGACCTGTATTGCATAACAACAAAAGTTACCCCTAGGTTTATAAACAGGCTACACATCAGTTAACAACAGTTCCTGACGAGTCGTGGCAAGTAACTTAACCAGTCAAACATAGCCTGGGCTCGCGCTAGCCATTCGCCAATTCGCCACTGGCGAAAAAATAGTTGATCTGGCGAAAAAAAGTTCGAATAAGTTCGCCAATATGGCAAAGATAAAATTTTCCAGGACAGGTTTTGTTCTGGGATATTCTGGTAAAAAAAACGAATGTGCATTATCGAAATAACTGAAAGAAAACTTGATTCAACTTCAAAGTGGACTTCAGAGAATAAGAAAATACATTCAGAGACATATAATATTATGTCTATTTGCTTTGCTGAGGCATGAATGAATCGATGTTCTTCTCTGTCAATCTCAAATGGCTTTTTTGACTCGGCACGCGTAAACATGCTGTCCAATATATATACTTGATCAAGGTCATAACGTGACTTCCAGCTGCCAGTTTAGGTCTTCATATTATAGGATTCCTTGTCAAAACATTGTATCTGTCCACTAATGACCAAAGTTAGAGTTGTCATGATTCATAAATGCCTTGTAGTGAAGAAATTCATTGAAATAACAAGTGAAAAATTTGCGGGTGCATGCCATGCTCTTTTTGATTGACCTTCACATTGGCACATGTGTAGTAGTCCTGCCATCTATTGACGAAAATGAAAAACGCTTTTGTTCCTTCAGATATGGGCAGCAAATTTGGTACATGTATTTTTATCTTTTGCAGATTTTTAATTAACAAGCATTTGTTTGGGTTTTTTTTAATCAGAAGGTTGATACTTGAAGTTAATTTCTGTTAACATTGGCTGAAAGGAAGTAATAATATTGATTCAAGCAGCCAAGATTTTTAAAACTGTATAATATCTGCAAATTCTCAATAGATGTTAGGCCCACCCTTTGGCAGGCCTGTTTTCTGGTTTAGTACACCTACACAGTATTTTGTCTGTTGTCAAGGTGAACATAATGCAATATACAATATTTTCGTACTTTTTTATATCTGATGTTTTAACTTTGTTCATAATTTAATAACTCTTTACTACAAGCATTATTTACCTCTGTCAACTCTAGTTAGGCCCCCCAAAAAAGTCTGTCTTTGGGGTTTCCCTATGGACCCTTGCCCAAACCCCCCTTCCTTAAAACTTTTTATTGATTTTCAAAAAAAAAAAAAAGTAGGCAGATTTTCTTCATGAAATGCACAATTTATCCATTATAAGTCACTTTTTTGTTTTCAGAGCAAAAATTAAAAAAAAAAAAAAAAAAAGCCTACCTACCTACCCTATTTATTTTTGGCATGTAACCTCAAACACACTATTTATTTTTTTGGGGCCTTATTTAAAAAAAGAACGAAAAAGGAAAGAAAAAAAAAGAAAAAACTATTCTGGAATGAGCTGATATGTTTCTTCCAAAAGAAAATTATTAAAAGTTATCTTGAAAATTAATGTTTCATTGTAATATTTTATCTCTAAATTTAGTTATGATAAATATACCAGCAGTGATTTAAATATATCTTTCTGTTGATTTAATTACTGATCAAAGTATCATAACCATTGTCTGAACAAATTTTCATAAAATTGGCTCAAAAAGTGCAATTTTTTAAAAACTAGGATTATAAATTAAAATCATAATATAACTAAGTTCTGACAAGTCTTGGTCACTAACCTTATCATATGTCCAAGTTTCATAACTTAAAACTTTATTTTAGAAAAAAAAATGTAAATGAAGAAAAGAAAAGAAAATTTACTTATTTTAATAACAATGTAAGTATGTATGGTTGTGTGTTTGATAAAATATTTTTAAGGTATTTTAGGAGGGCGGGCTGGGGGGTGTGTTTTGACTTTAAATGTGTTAGATTTATTGGACTAAACTTTGGCTAAAGAAGATTCCATTTGGCTAAAAGAAATTTGTAGTTTTAGCCAAATTGGCGAAGGGGTAAAAATTCTTAGTGCTAGCCCAGGTAGCCATTTACCATTGTAACCTTGTCTCTGTCCTTTGCTAATACTTATCAGTAAAGGCACCTTTCATATTGATTACAATGTATTCAATGGGCATTCTAGTGCTAATTCAAATTTTTTACTTCTTCTCCAGAACCGTCATCCAGATCAACTTCAAACTTGGGTGGGTCTCTACCAGATCTGGCCACACACTCTATGAAATTTTAGATTTCTTGTGATTTTTTTTTTCTTTTTTTGGGAGGGGGTGCAAATCTGAAAAAAATCTCTAAAGCCGCTCACCCAATTGCTTTGATATCACACAGGCACACTCCTAGGGACTCCTAGTTCTTAATTTGTTCACCAGGTATTCTGCCATTTTTAATGTTTTTTTGTGTGTTTTTACTATTTTTGACTTCACAACCATCTCTCAGATTAAGCTGAAACTTTGTGGATCTGTTTCTTGTGGAAGGGTCAAACAAACTTTGTTGCTAGGTAGAACTGCTGCACATGGATTCCTGATTTTTAACTTTTTTTTTTTTCAATTAGGGTACTTATTGGTTAATGTACCTTTCACTATCGATTACTGTGTGGTCAATGGGTAGTCTAATGCTAATTCATATTTTCAACTTCTTCTCCAAAACTGTCATCCAGATTGACTTCAGACGCGGTGCCAATGTACCTTGGGTGGGTCTCAATCAGATTTGTTCAAATGGTCACCCTCCATTAATTTTGATTTTTATGAATTACTTTGTTCTTTTTGGGGGGCAAATCTTAAAAAAAAATGCAAGGGTATATGTATATGTCAGCTGAGCAGGGATGGGAGTTGTGAGCTGATCAGTGGATTTTCAGAGTTATTTGTGTAAATATACTTGTACTTTACTTTGTTAAGACACTTAAGTTTCTGCGTTTTCCAGTTCATTTCAGAGTTTTCCCCCAAAAAGCATTCCCATACCTGGCTGAGCACAGGACTGTCACAGTCCTCTTGTTTATGATGGTCATTCAGTTACATGTCAGCAAAGCCTAAGGCTTGTGGGCCTCTTGTTGTTTTTATGATTTTGTGCAACTGGTGAAATTAATAAAAAATGGGCAAACTTAAGTGAATTTACAGTGTCAGATTTGTTGGACACATTTGTCAATTTTCTTTGCATAATTGTCATTAATGATAATGTATTTATATTTTCTTCTCATTCCTCTGACTTTGCAGAAAAAATGCTCAAGAATCATCACAGCAGAACAAGAGATGGTTGTGTCGACAGGAGCGAAGAGAGGTTGTGTCTACAAGGTCTAGGGATATTAATTTAAGAGTTCGATCCAGCAGCTCTCAGGAATCAAGTTCACTTGACGAGTCCAGTGCAGATGAAACTGTGGATACTGAATCATGTAACTCAAAAGTTGAACCTGTAAGGACTATACGGAAAAAATGTCCTCCAGAAAGGCCAGTGTTTCGTACAGACACATTGTATTATGTACCATATTATATACAGACTCTTCCTAACCCTGCATCCACAGACCAAATTGTATCAGAAGATGACAATGAACAAATTCATGTACAAGGTGAGTACACAAATTCCATTCATGGTTAAGATATCAGTGACATGGAAACTTGACCAGAATGCATTTCATGTGTATATTAGGGCCTTTTGTGTGAAAAAACTCTTTCATTTTTTTGTAGGGAGGAAGGGTTGAAAAAAGGCATTCATATCAATTAGTTCTATAACGTTGCCTCTTGACCATCATTGCCAAGACCTCCATGTCTGGCGAATGGGCCCGACCCAATGGAGTTTTGGCTCACTTGATTATTTGCAAAAGCCTGAAGGTCAAGGTGGCACCATGTCTCTCTTACTGGCTCCTGGTGCCCAGGTGTTTCCCATGGTTCCTTTCTCCTCGGGGGCCATTTTTGGCATGGTCTTTAGAGTTGGGAGCTCTGTGAACTTTGTTCACTACCGCTGTTCTAGTGCTGCTCACACCTACCCTTCTTTGGAAGATCCTTTCTAAGGGGTCTTGGACTTTTCGGAGACCAGGAGATCTATGGATACTGACTAATACTGACATTACTAAAAATTTCTTGTATTTTTGTTGTCATAATACTTATAATAAATTTTGAAGTCGAAAGGTTACTTACCTTTGACACTGCTTGTTACTGAAATGTACAGCGTAGGCACACTTGTTCAAACAGATTCTGAAGGAAAATCAGTGGGAACTATCTACCATGATGTACCATATAATTGGGGTGGGATGATTCATGGATGCATCATCAAAACTCAACAAAGAAAAGATCATGATGGGTGATAAAAGGGGTTTATACGCACCGATGTTTCAAAAATTTGACTGGAGCAGTGCTTTAAATTTGAGGTGCGCAATCATGCTTGCATGCCTTCACTACCTTAAAAAGAAAATTAACGGGTAGAAAAATTAGCACCTCCAAATCTGATTCAATGCATCAACAAAATTGACCAAAATAAACCCCCAACCAGGTCTGTTTGATTTCCACTTTAACAGGGTCAAAATAGCCACATTTTCACTTTTGAGCATGTTGTTGAGACCTGGCGGAGGTGCAGGAAGTAGGCAAGCTCCATGCTCCTATAGGGCCACGTGACTGATCTTCAGCATGTTCAGGGCTAATTATTCAAATAGGTCATATGTGGATCTGACTACTTCACCACCAGCCAGTGGAAACAGTTGTCTGAATAACATTTCTAACCTTTGAGAAAGAGATGTTTGACATTAATTAACCGCATTGCCGTCGCATTTAGCCAATGAGGTTCTGAACTTTCCAATGACACCAAACCTGCTGTGTTTACTGACAGTGATCTAGTCCTACAGAGGGCAGAAGCCATGTAATTTTACCACTGTTTTACATTGTTTTGCCAATTTTCAACTGTGAAAGTGCTTTAAAAACATTGTGTAAGGTACATTTGTCCTCGGTTTACTTAAATTTAATATTTTCATGTGGCAGAAAGACATTGCCTTAAAAATACCGGAACATTTTTTCAGTCATATAAGCCGAAGTTGTGAACTCTTTTTTCGGCATCTAGTTTTTGTCACAGAGCCAGAAAAGCCTGCTTTGACTTATCCTTATTTTCTGAATAATTTCAAACAGCTCCTATTTCTGCAGTGATGAATTTCTGAAATAAGTGTTTTATCAGGGCTTGACAATTCACGTGTCCCATCGCCCGGGACAAAGTCAGATTTAATCTCGGGCAAGTGAAAATTAAAAGGTACTTGTCTGGTCTGGCAACCAACTTTTTTTTGGCTGGTTTTCATGATACAGTTACAAGTTGCAGTTGTTTGCAAGGCTGGCAAGGGGGCAGGAGAAAGTGATGATAATTCGTTGTCATAACAGTGTTTGAAGTCGAAGCGCTGCGTGCATGCTGAAGAAATATGGACGTCTAATCAGAGCTTTTGCAGCAAGTGCGTGGGGCGCCAATAGGTGATGATAATAGCTAACTGGTAAACATTCCAGGTTTAAACAGTTACTTAGGCAGGAATTGTATTCATCAGGACTTAATTTCTGTCAACACAAGGAGATATTTTCACTGTCCGTGTAGCGTACATGTATATGATTACAGTATTGATAAAGGTACCGTCAGGTATTGGCTTGCTGAGCGTGGTCACACTACTCACTGTCAGTGTGACCTGCCCCAATGATGTCAAACACAAAGCAGCATAAAAAAATATTAAAATTTGCATTGCGAATTCATCTGCAAATTATTATCAAATACCATTTATCGGTGGGTTCTAACAGTGTTGGAAAGATCATGTATAGGTGCCATGAGATGACTTCCCATTCAAAAACAGCACACAACTGCCAGTCATGTGCAAGTGACATCGTAGAGTGGATGTGTGGTGAACTGACCCAGTCTCACCGACTGATTTGGGACACATTTGGTAGTTCCCTCTATCCTACTTTGCGTATTTGCCTGTGACTCCAATAATTGTTGCAATAAACACTAGAATCTTTATTTTCTCATGCTGCCATATAAATAAAGCTTCCCGTTTGTGTGTTGCCATAGCTTATTACGGCGGATTCACATGTTCACTGGGTGGAAGCCATGAGGAAAACACTGTAACACATGCCGTGATTGGCTCATTTTTGCCTGGGGCTCAATTGACCAATCAGGTGATGTGTTGTGGGTGAGCCCCTATGGCCAAACCAGCTGTTTGTGTTTGTAGGAAAGCTGTTGACGGTGCACATACTCTATTTGTGATTTGAAATATTAAAATTTTCATTGGATTTGAATTAAGAACAACGTTTTTGCGAGGAACTTGCCAATACTGTATATAAGCAAATTGACTAGGATGTGCCGATAGCATTCATGGTATGTACGCAAACGATATGCATCCCATCACCCATCAGAGGCAACAAGAAAGAGGATCCTAAAATGAATGCAACTATCTAATCTTCATTTAAGTTTACCCGGGATATGAACTCCTATAGTCCCAGAAATTACGCTGTATTTTTCATCATAAGTCACCCCATGCAAATAGCTTACTTTTCAATTTGTATTTGTAATATTTTGCCAGTTTCACTGTTATAACAGTCGTAGCTAGAATCGTGGTAAAATTTGACATAAATTTTGCGAATTTGCAAGCAACAAATAGCGACATATACAATTTAGGGTAAATGGTTTGTGTAGGCCTTAGGATTTATGGGGAAAAATATTTATTTATAGAAGTTATATTAGGGCAAGTGGATTTTGAGATCTACTTGTGATTCTTTAAAAAATTGTCAAGCCCTGTTTATTCTTTAACAAAGGTTTGTGTTTACTTCGGCCAAACACAATTATACCTGTGTTTCCCCTGACAGGTTGGGAAAAAATGGGTAGGTAGGTGGGGAAATTTTATTTATCTTTAAATGGCATTTATGATCACTGAAAATGATATACAGTGACTTAAGTCCTTTTAACATGCAGTCTTATATACATGTATGTCTTAAAAACACAAGGAAACCGGTTCAATTCACTGAAATGAGATTTTAATATCTTTGAGACAGATACATGCACTTTGAATGGAAATTCACTGAAATGAAATTTATTACCCAAAACCGTCAACCAGATTCACTTCAAACTTTGTGAGAATGTCTAAATCTGGCAAGATGCTGGCTGCTGCCTGTGCAGGAAAGCAGGATATTACTAACATTTTTGGAAATAAAGAGTACTTAGTGCAGGCAGAGGAAAATTGTTATTGTAACCAATTTAGAAAGCACTAAATGAATATGATCAGGGCTCGACAATTTTTTTAAAAATCACTTGTCCGCAGGGCAAGTAACTTTCAAAATCCACTTGTCCGCGTACAAAATCCACTTGTCCTGATAAAACTTCTATAAACATCGTTTTTTTCAAACACAATGCTAAGGCCTACACAAACCATTTACCCTAAAATATATTTGCCGCGTATTGTCGCTTGCAAACTCGCACAAAAATGTCAAATTTTACAACGATTCAAGCTGCAACTGTTCGACAGTGAAACTGGCAAAACATTAAAAATACAAATTAAAAAAGTAAGCTATTTGCATGGGGTGATTAACGATGAAAAATACATTGTAATTTCTGGGACGATAGGAGTCCGTATCCCGGTTCTTAAATAACGATTAAAATAGTTGCATTGGTTTCAGGATCCTTTCTCGCTGCCTCTGATGCCGTGATGGGATGCATATCGTTTGCGTACCTACCATGAACGCTATCGGTACATCGTGGTATATTTGCGTATACAGTATTGGCAAGTTCCTCGCAATAAACGGTGTTCTTAAATAAAATTCAAAAAGAAAATTTTAATATTTCAAATCAGAAATCGAGCGTGCGCACCGTCAACATCTTTGCTTCTTTCCTGCAACTGTACACAAACAGCTGCTTTGGCCATGTGGCCTGACGCACAACACATCACCCGATTGGTCAATTGAGTCACATGCAAAAATGAGCCAATCGCGGCTCGTGCTGCAGTGTTTTCATCATGGCTTCCGCCCAGTGAACATGTGTGAATATGCCGTAATTTACGGAGGGAACACACAAACGGGAAGCTTTATTTTTTTTAATTGCAGCATGCGAAAATAAAGATTCCAGTGTTTATAGCAACAATTATTTGGAGTCACAGGCAAATACGCAAAGGTAGGGGGATAGAGAAAAATGCCGAATGTGTGACAGATCAGTCAGCATGATGCCCCGTTCACCGTAGATTACTCCACGCGGTCACTTGCGTGTGACTGGCAGATGTGTGTTTTGTTTGGCCGGGAAGTCAACTTGCGGCACCATTACATGATCTCTCCAGCACTTTTAGAGCCCACTGATAAATTGTCTTTGATGCCAATTTGCTCAAGAATTCGCCATGCAAGTTAAAAAATTTTTTGATGTTCCTTTGTCATCGTTCGGGCAGATAAGACTGACGGTGAGGTGCTGTGACCTTGCCCCGATACGGGCGAAAGCCAATACGCCCCAATGCATGACTGCTGGTACCTTTGATCTCGTCGTCGTATGCACGCAACGGTCAAAATACCTGTTTGTTTTGACAGAAATCAAGTTGGTAATCAAGTCCTGTTGAATACACCTGCTGACCATGTAATTGTTTAAACCTGGATTGTTTACTTTAGGCCAGGGGATTATCATCACCTATTGCGCATTGGCGTCCCCACGCACATGCTTGCATTGGTGTTTATGTTCTGTTCACACGGACCACAGTAATCGCCAACACACACAGTCGCGAAGGCTCTGACTGCTCATCATTATGTTGCCGTGCATGCAAACAGACGTAATTTCAGTCCAGTTAAAAAACGAAAAAATTAGCTTGTCCGCAGGACAAGTTGAATTTGAAAGTCACTTGTCCGAGAAGAGCTTTAGCTTGTCCCGGAACGTCGGATCATAGGAATTGTCGAACCCTGATGATTTGGATACATGTATTTGTAAACTCAAATTTCTCAGAAAGACACTAGTTTATATCTGGCCCTATCTATGACAGTGATATGTCTGTGTGTCCTATCTATGACAGTGATATGTCTGTGTGTCCTATCTATGACAGTGATATGTCTGTGTGTCCTCCCTGATTGATGGGCAGGAGCCCAATGCTTTGTGGCAGGAAATTAATATACAAGTGTCATATTGTGTTGGCATGGTCATGCTCCAATGATTTAAAAATCTTATGTCCAGCTGAATTGATAAGCCACAATTTTGCTCTTTTCTTTTGTGTATGGTAGGTCCAATTTCATTTCCAGTCAATGTGGGCTGACAAGTTTCACTTTGCTTTGTTCAGCATAGATGAGCTGAGTATGGGCTTTGATCATAGCTCTTTTGTTTGTTAAGGTTCTTCTCCACATTGAAGTCCTGTTCTATTTCTGTTGCAGTACCTGGGTGGAGGTATAATAAAATCACAAACTGTTATACTTTGGAGGGAACAGAGGTAAGTTAACACTATTTGATATGTTAATGGTGCTTCAACATTTTATTTTGACATCTATCGGTGAATAATGATGACCTCATTTAATTGACCACCAGGTCCATTCATTGTTGTCATCCTGTCTGCCTCTCTCATTCCATCCAACCATTACCGTGTGGAAGCAATAACTTTTGAACATAATGAACTACATGTACTATCATGAAACTTGTGGCAGGGCAGCATGTTATTAAAAGCTTGTCAGTGTTTGACATTCAATGACCTTGACCTATTTTGAAGGTCACCAGGGGTCATCATATTTTTTGCTTTGTGGACACAATCACCTTTTTAAAAATGGGGCTACATTCGTAATAATTGTACTGTTGAAGGATCTCTGAGAATCTTTTAGAGGTTACCCTTGTGGACACGATACCTTTTTAAGAAATAAAATGCACACATCAACTTGCGATTAACATCTCATGATTTAACCAAGGCAGTTTTCTTAGCTCTGCTGCCTATAGGTCGCACAGCTTATGGGATCACTTGAGGGTCATTCCGTGTCAACTGGGGCAATGTCCCCAGCTCACCCATCTCGGATTTTCTTCAAACTACACACAAGTGTAAACTAACTATTATAAACAGGATTTGCAAAATATTAGGCTTTTCTGACCACTGGTTCATGATTTAGGGCTCGGGGGGGGGGGGGGGTCATCAAAAAGAAAAACACCTATAATTTTGTGCCATTTTTCAAACTCATTTGTAGTAATTTTAAGTATTAAAGCCACATCCATTAATTTTTCTGGAATTATTCTCCTTCATATAGATAGTTGAAAATGTAGTCTAAGGTATGGTAGAAGAGAGCTTTCAGTATCTATGGTGGTCTAAATATTGCAATCAAAAAAAAAATTGCCATTGAGAATTTTCAGTTTTAAGTCACCTACCTCAAGCATTTATGCACTTTCTACAATACTGAAAAGTTGTATATGTAATATTGGACTAGGATACTTGTACTTAAAACAAAGAAATGACTTAATGAATATATGCAGATGTGAAAATATTTGGTTCCAAAGTTATGTTTTTTGTTGTGGGGGGGGAGGGGCTTTACCAGGGTGTAACTCAGTCCTGACAAACTGCACCACTATCAAACTTTGGAATATTGTAGAACAGACATAGGTACACAACATATCCAAAAATTGTGTTGGTGTCTTTTTTTTTAGCTCTGCTGACCAAAGGTTGCAAAGCTTATGCGACCGCTCATGTCTGTCCTTCCGTTCATTTATCTGTCTGTAAACTTTTGCTCATTAGCACGATACCGTCCACAGTTTTCAAGTTAGCCCAATATAACTTTCAGGACTTACAAGGTGTGTGAAAATTTAGGCCAAGTTTTGATATTGGTGGTACCAAAAGAGAAAAAGACCTCTTCAAAAGTGAAGACAGATAAAACAAGTGAGTAATAAAAAAGGAATCTGTAACAAGGCATTTGATGAATCAAAAGTTAAAATAATGAAAAAAGTGGATGAAAGAATTAAATACCTGAGAAAAGGACCTCTTCAAAAGTGGAGACAGATAAAACAAGTGCTGCAGGATTTACATTGCAGTCAGGAATTGCAAGACTTGCATGACATGTTTATCATCACACCTGTTTACAGAGGTAGTAATAACATTGCACTAACTTGTAAACCATACTACATTAATACAATACTGAGTGAATTAAATAATGGAAGTTATCAACAGGCCGGAACCTCTGATAATATTATCAAGGACCAAGTGGATAAAAACAAGGGGTTGAAATCATTGTCTCACATGAGGAGAAGAAATTACCAATTATATATGCAATTGTCAAAATGCATAAAAACCCTGTTAAATTCAGGTTCATCATTGCAGCAAAGAAATGTATTTCAAAACAAGTTGCCAAACGACTCACCAAAGTTGTCAAACTTGTGAAACATTCTTACACTACCTACTGCAAAAAAGTGAAAATGTACACGGGAGTGAATAGAATGTGGATTACAGATAGCACAAGTGATATTCTGCTAGACATTGACAAAATCAACAATAAGAATGGTGCCAAAATCAATTCATACCTTTGATTTCTCAACATTGTAGCAAAAGATCAACTTGACAGACCCAAACAACGTGTTAATTTCAGTGTTGGATAAAGCATTCAAAGGTGGCACATGTCAGTATATTAAAATATCTGGTGCTGAGGCTAAATTTGATAAAGGTAAGAGCAAAGGCATATCTTTCACGAAGCAAGAGTGTGCTCAAATGATAGAATACATTATCAACAATGCATACTTATGCTTTGGAACCAGAGCCTATCAACAAATAGTAGGCATACCAATGGAACCAGATCCAACCCCATATATTGCCAACCTTTATTTACATTATTATGAATCAAAATGGATGGAGGAATTGGCAAAAACAAACTTTACAGCTGCAAGGAAATCATATTCTCACACAAGAAGATTTATAGATGACCTGTGCTTGATCTGGATATAGAAATAAAGAACAACCAGTATGTAACAAAAATATTTGACAAGAGAGACCAGTTCAAATTTGATATTACAGTAATACCTCTTTTGAGAGACCACCTTTACGGGGGGTCAAAGTGCGGTCTCTCAAAACAGTAGGTCTTTCATTAGAAGTACAACAACATGGAAAAGATTTTTGTTGTCAGAGCTCCCCTCCCCATAATATTATGTACACTCACATTGCCACACGAGTGGCAATCCTCTGGAAACACTGGAATTCACTTCTGGAAATGTGCCTTCACACATTCCTTAGCCCCTATTCAGGGCCCCCACTGTAAAATGTTCACAGTGACCATTCAAGCCCAAATCCATTTTGAACCCACTGACCCAGTGGTGTGGAGCCTAGGTTTTCAACCAATGAAAACCCAAGCAGATTCAAAATTCTTTGAATCAAATCCTACCGTGGAAACCAATTTTTTCATCCACTAAGAATCCGCAGCTACACTATCACAATACACGTGCATACGTAGCAACGGATCTGTTACCCCACGGTATAAATATAGGCCTTTCACAGTGTTCCCAACAGTTCCTGATGAGTTGCAGATCGCAACGAAACTAGTCGAACGTTTTTCCTATAACATCATTAGCCACAGCGGCCACTTGCCCTGTCTTAGCAACATGGAAAAGATAGCGCAGTGTTCTGAGAGAGCGGTCTTAAAAAGATATGCTTTCTCTCATTAGAGGGGTCTCTCAAGAGAGGTACCACTGTATGTCCTACCCTGATCTGACAGGAAAAGTTCCAGAGAAACGAGCATATGGAGTTTGTATTGGACAAGTGATACTGATTGCTAGAAACACCACACTTTTAGCCGATTTTGTCAATAGAGTCAGAACTTTGTAGCAAAAACTACAACACAAAGGTTATAAAAAAACAACTGCACAAAACTCTGTTGAAATGTTTCCAGAGATAGGACCAAATACCTAAAAAATACAACACTAACTCAAGAACAGTAGTCAAACTATGTCAAGATAGAGCTTGAAATGACAAAGTGTAGTCCTCAAAGTGTTTAGAGTGGTAAGAGGGAAAGTACCTGGGGTAAAGTAGACTTAACCCACCTAGAGAATTTTCTCTAGTCTGTCTTAAGTTGGAAAACCATGATCATACTCACTTTTGCAGGATTTCCAGCCTTTCAACCTTCATCCAGTATTGTGGAAGAGGTGGCTTTCAGCTGATACTTTAGTACACTTTACCTCATAACACCTTGTGAACACTCTAGCATCTGTAATTTTTGGTGGATCTACACCAAATTTGGTTGATCTTTGGTGGGATTGTGCGGGGTCAAAGTCTTAAGTTACTAAAGATACTAGTGGCGCCACCTAATATGATAGAAATTATGAGGCAAAATGTGTTTTAAGATATAAAACTCCAAATTTGGAAAGGTAATTGGATTAGACATGGCAAATTTAGAGGATATATAGACGATGTCCAAAACTAGAATGTCATATAATATGAGTGACCTTGACTTCTTTTGGACATAAATGGCAACGTCAGGACAGCACAATGTCCACGGGCCTCTTGTATTACATTTAAGCTGTCTGACCTTGATCCTCTGTTCCATGATCACTGAGGACATCAACTGAAGGACTCACTGATTGTTGTTTAAGCACATGCACCAAATCCATCACAGGAATTGCACAAATCAGCTATGATTAAATGTGGAGCGAAGTGGTGGACAAATGAGACACTAAAATCACATAAGCTTTATATGTTCAGAAGCCACTTTAGGACTCCCAACTTTGAAATGAAGATATAGGTGCAATATAGCTAGGGTGCCAGCAGAGCGTTAGGCCCATAGGCCTCTTGTTCTATGAAGGTCAGACTCATGAACAGTAGTAAGCACATGGGTGAACTTGACCCTATCCTTAGGTGACAGGGTCAGAAGTGTTATGAATTGTAGGTCAGTTTAGCATTGCCTGACAAACAGCCCCCTTGTTGAACAGATTTGCTCATTTTTGCCTTATTTACATCTTCCAAACTGCACATTGGATTGTCATAAAACTTTGTAGGATTGTACCTGGACTTGATCTTCATCAAGTTTTTTTGCCACATGGGGCAACAGGTACATCGACTGGAATTTTCTGATTTTTAACAAATTGTTCATATTAAAAGCAGGCCCTTAGTCAATATATTTAGGTGCATCATGTTAGTATTGTTACTAGTACAATAAAGATAGCAGCCAATCTGACAGTACTCTTCTTATTTTCCACTTTCAGTTGGTAATGATATTTATGGCTTCAAATATATTTTTTTCAGAATTTAGAAGATGAAGTGTTCATCAAAAGGCATCAGAAGCCAGAACTGGAAGAGAAAAGGAGGAAACGGTAAGGTAGAAAGAGTAGCCACCCAGAGTCTTCTCTTAGGCATATGAATGGAGTTAAATTTTCACTTTTCAGGAGTGTCTCTGAATTCAGGTGCACACAGTAAAATTTCATTATAACAACACAGAGATCTCCAACATCTTCACTTAATTACTCATCTTTTGGTCAAATTCTTCTGCCATTTGACTCTATTGTCCGAAAAATTCATGGGTAGTGCAATTTTGTTGGGAAGCGATGTTGGCATTGACATGAGGTTTCACATGTATTGTATTAATGTCTTTTTGTCCAAAACCACTTCCTAGTAGTCATTACCCTATTCCGCAGTCCGAACTCTTTACTCTTCATAAGCTAACCTGTCACTGTCTAACTTATATACATAGAAGTTCTATTGTCCATATTGCACACGTTCCTCTGTAAAATTTTGACATAGGCTGTATTAGCCCAAATAAATTAAAGGGTCTTCAGCGGGTAACTACTCAACATGTTTCGGAGCCTTTTACCCGTATGTATATTTGCTACTTAGCTCAGCTGACTTTTCAGTCAGCTGAGCTTATCTTATGGTCCTTGCTTGTGGGAGGATCAATCAAAATTGTTCACTAGGTGGTGATACTCTGGATCCCTGATTTTTGGAATCAGTGCTAGCCAATAGCCGATATAATCTTAGATTATATAGGACTTTCATTGTTGCAAAGGGAGGACAGTCCGAGATCATGGTATAATTTTTTTGTGTGGTAGAAAATGTTAAAAGCTGACAGTAATATTCCATGGTTGTAATGACCTGCAACCTGGTAGTACACAATGATTGGAGGGAATAAAGATCCAGAGATTTTGACATTTTCCACCCACAAGAATAAGGACAGCCCTGCCTGCCATTATACAGCTAACATTGCAAATTGACACAACCAGGGTTTGTATGTACCTCGAGGTTGTAAAAAGTGTTCTATTTTCTAATGGTTTGTATCTTCAGATTTTGCAAAATATGGGAAAATATTCACCTAATATGTGTTTCTTGTGTATTGCATAAACAAATTGTGTAACTGAAACACGGTATGTACAGGGCTCAACAATTCATGTGTCCAATTGCCCAGGCCAAGTCCCATTTAATCTCTGGAAGTTAAAATTGATAAATGCTAGCCGGGTCCGGCAACCATTTTTTTTCACTGGGAACTCTATTCATCAAGTTTTCATGACCGTGTTACAAGTTGGGGTTGTTTGCAAGGCTGGCAATGAGGGCCAAGAAGATGAGGATAATCCATTGCCAGGACAATGAATTTGGAGTGCAAGGTGCAAACTGAAGAACTTTGCGGGTCTGGTCAGAGTTTGCGATATGTTGGCGGTTGCTGCAATCTGTGTGTATGTGCGTTGGGGGTGATAATAAACCCCAAGTAAACATTCCAGGTTTAAACAATTACTTGGTCAGCAGTTGTATTCAACAGGACATGGCTACCTACTCGATTTCTTCCCCCGCCCCCACCCCAGGCTTTGATATGAAAAAAACCCAGGGGAGTTGCAGATAGCTCTCCTTAAATTTTCCAGGCAAGCTTTGGATGCAAGAATGATATTTTTGACATACATTACTTTTGCCACTACTGTCATCTAGCCTAAAACATGTAAACTCAGGATTTGTGGTGCTGATATGGCTTTCCTCCACTGAACCCTTTCATGTACTTTTTAGTAAGTTTTTGTAGCAAAAGCCTTCCACTCCAACCAGATGCACATGACATTGATATGGCTCTCCTCCACCACATACCAGTGAATGGTTTCTGAAATTTCCATCATCGGGTATATTTTAGGTGACGCAGGTAAAGCTACTCACTTATCGGACTTTGGTCTTCTCAGTGGTCCCTGGCCTTGGTTTTTACATTTCTACCACTAAAACTATACATATTTTTTTGTTCAAGAGGTGTAGATTTCATTTGCATAAAAGAAATAGGGATGTTGCATGTCTTTGTGGCAAAAACGGGAGTTTTGCAGAAGGGTCTGATTTGGAGATTTTTCGCAAGACCCCCAAAGTTCTTCAGAGACCGCTCGGAAGACTACAGTGCCATAAGTGAGTAGCTTTACTTGTGCCACCTTTAGTTTTTTTTGCTTGCAAAACCTTTGTGCATGTGTGACACTGATGTGGCTCCATCCAATATGGTGGTTTCTGAAACTTTCATGTTTTAGTACATTTTAAGTAGTGTGAAACCTGATTTAAGTGAATGCTTTTAGGACTGGGAAAAAGTGTTCACTAATCGGAGGTGTTCACAAACGTCAGGGTTGGCTTATTGATGAAGTAAATAAATGCCTGTGTCTCAAACCCTGTCCACATAAAAAAAAAGTCAAATCTAATCATGGAAAAAGAATTATTATATTTGTGTCTTTTTGTCCAAAACCACTTCCTGGTAGTCATTATCCTATTGTGCAGTCCAAACTCTTTAATCTCCATAAGCTAACCTGTCCCTGTCTAACCTATATATATATATATATATATATATATATATATATATATATATAAGTACTATTGTCCATATTGCACACATTCCTCTGTAAAATTTTGACATAGGCTGTATTAGCCCAAATAAATTAAAGGGTCTTCAACGGGCAAGCATGTTTCGGAGCCTTTTACCCATACATGTCTCTCTGAATAGCGGCTCCTTGTCTAAGCTAAATATTCAGCAAAGACAACCCACATAATAATGAATAAATATGAACGTGGCAAATGATGAATTAGCTAAATAGGTGAAGTTTTGCTTATAAATGCAGAGTTTCATATCAAAGAAGAATACCTGTCAAACAAACCATAATTACCAAATTTGTATAGTCCAGGTTCAGATAAGAACAATTTGACTTACCCCTGAACCAATATGTACCCTTTCTAGCTGAACAGCTTATCCTAGTTAAACCATCCGCCAGTGTTTAATTGAAATGGAAACAAGCTGGGGCATTATATTCAGTCCCAGTGATTGTAAAATAAACAGTTGCAGCTAGACCACCTGTTTAAACCAAGGGAAATCCGAACAAGGACTGCAACAATGTACATCCTGCCGCTGCTTGCTACCGATAGCCCCAGGGGGGTTTAACCTGACAGAAAACATGTAAGACTAAAATGTCTGAAAGTGAATATTAAAACAGAAAGATGCCAGAAGATAAAGTTAAGTAGCAAAACATACAAGTCTAAAAACTAAATTATTGTGGCCAAATTTTCTAATATTCTCTGGATATTGACAGTAAAATTGTAGGGCAAGTCAGAAAAGAATGAAAGTCATTTGTATTTAAGTCAAGAGAATGCAACGAAAATATTAACCAGATATCAAGTAGAATTAGGCAAGCATGTAACTGTCATAGGCCGCTACTTGCTACCGATAGCCCCTGGGGGTTTAACCTAACAGAAAACAAGTTAGCTTAAAATGTCTGAAAGGTGAACATTGAAACAGAGTGATTCCAAAAGATAAAATTAAGTAGCAAAACAGGCAAGTCTAAAATCTCTAAAATTATTGAAGCTAAACTTTCTAACCATCTCAGGATGTGTATGAAAAGTGCACTACACACTTAGACCTTGCAGTTCTAAACCAACACAGCATCTGATTATTCAGTTCATTGTACTTTCTAGTGTATGAAAATTGTAAGCTTTTATGATCCTTATTGTCGTCATAAGCATCAATGACGTCTGTTTGCTCTTGCGAATAGTGTTTACAGATCCCACTGAGACCTGATACTTTTCTGCCAGTTTCCTTGGCCCCAGCCAGTTTCAGCATCTTTTACTATGGCATATTTATCTGCCAGAGATCAATTCTTCCTGCCCTTGAGACTCATTGTCCTGAACTGTGCACATGCAAGCAACAGTGTGTTGCTTACAGATATGGTAATACCCATAGGAGAAATGTTACTGTGTGCAGATGTTCACACATATGCATTGGGTCATAGTGCCTTTTGTAATTGACTCCTTTCACAGAACCAGCAAAGCATAGACTTTTCTCACCTCCAGCACACTGGAGAGGGCATTGCAGGGGTGAACACTTGTGGGCATAGGGGAAATGCATGTTAAAAGTACCAATCTCTAAAGTAAATTTGAGGTCAATTATAGAAATGTTAACATAAATTGTAAAACTTTTTGATTAGTTTGCCTGTCCACATCAGTAATGTACCAGGAATCTTTAATTTGAAGATGTTAAAAACTTTTTACAGGCAAAATTATTGAGACCCTCATACGGTAGTCCGTATCTGTGTACTGACCACCCACACTTGCATAGGTGTCAGTTGGTGTCTGACACCTGTGGGGTTAATCACCAGAGTAGTTTGTGAAACCTTTAAACTGAATACATTTTGGCAATCTGTGCTCATGATGCCACAGCATATGGCTCTATGGGATATTACCATTCGTACAAGTGTGGTGTTTTAAGGGCAAAACACCATTGTTTCAGTTATGGCACACACGTCACTGATTAGGCAAGCTTTACTGCCCTAAAGTAGTCTTAACCTATTGTTATAAGTTCAACATTTTATGAAAGGTTTCGAGAATTTTGCGAGAATCTAATTGGAATTTTGTCAATTAGTTTTCTTTTTTAAAAAAGACAAGTTTAGGAGAATCTGTACAAGAATGGATTCTCGGATTCTCGCCGAAATTCTGGCCCTGGACACTTCACTAATGAGGCAAGCTTTACAGCCCTAAAATAGTCTTAACTTAAGTTCAACATTTTATGAAAGGTTTCATCAATAGTTTAGAGGCCATTTTCCTTCCGTACTTACACTTGTTCAGCTGAGATATATTCATGTCATTTTACCATGTAAACCTTGCTCTGTGGAAAGTGCCTATGTTAAAATTATCCAATCAAGTAGTCTTACCCCAGCAAAGGGGCTTTCTGTAGGCATTGGTGGTGAGAAAATCACTGGGCACAGTGGTCCACCTGTGGGGGAAAGTCCTGAATTACTTGCATTCTCCTGTGACATTATGTGCTAAATGCTCTACTGTAAAGAGAGGGGAATAAAACTAACATCTTCAAGGTGTGGCTGTCTTTATTTCATGTGTGGGGAGAGGTGATTCTGACACCTTTTGAGTCAATTACCTGCATAGTTGTTGACACCTATGCACTGAGTACATTTTGACATTGAGGAATGTCTGCTCACTACCATGCAGCAGCATAGTCAACAGTGGCTACACACCAGTCATTTATGTATGTGTACACTCTGAAAAGATCAACTCAGAACAAGGTACTTGCTAGCATTTCACTGAGGAAATGCAGTTTGTTTTCCCAAAATTGCCCTCATATACTGTAATAAGTTTCCCTTTCTCATTGTTGTGTAAACATTGTCGCAGCTGAGTTGCCACACTCTTTTCAAATGCACAGCTATATGAACATGTATTCATATTTTCCCATCACCCATGGTTTGTTCCTGGATAGGTGCCCATGTTAAAAATATACAATCAAGCAGGCTTGCCCCCCAAAAGGGGATTCTCTTGTGAATGGAGGCAAGAAAGCAGTTGTGCACAGTGGCTCCACTTGTGGGGGAAAGTCCTGAATTGAATCATATTCTGCCTGAAAACAATAGGGATTACTGCTGTATTAGCACCCCAAATGAGCATTGCCCTTTCATTCGTGTTCACACTTAAGTTGTTGAGATTGTGTGACACATTGTAAGCTCAGCTCAGCAGCCTTTAAATGACAAAAAAAATATGCCAAGTTTATACAGTGCTCTCTGTATATGGTGCAATAGGGCTTAGCTTGAATGGGACCTTGTACAATTTTTACTCAAAGGGAACATGCTGCTTGATCTTGTACACACAGTCTCTTCGCAGCACTGAAAGTACCCTTCGGTAGTAAACCTCCTTGTCTTTATTAGGGTTGCAATGATATATTTTCTGATGACATTATGTACTTCGATACAAGGGTCACACTACGATACGTGCAGCTGAATAATGGATATAAATTAAATTAATATATTCTTTTATCACTTATTCTAAATTGATGCTCTTAATTTTTTAAATTAATGATAGATTGTATATTTGCCTATGTAAAATAACATGATAAATGTTTCAAATGTAAAATTATCGAGAAATGTAAAGCTAAAAAGTTGAAATGCATTACAATGAAATTAATTACAATATGTCTTATCCTGCTGTTATTTATTCATCTACAGATTCATTTTGAAATTAAATGAAACCAGGCCAAATGTAGGCTTACGGAGCCTTGAAGCTCTTCAATACTGTCTTGGGAAACAGCAGAATGCAATACAGCTAGGGTGAGGGTGCTGCCCCGTATTCAGAACTGATGTAACCACAGTCAATATAGTGTCACAGAATTTGACTACTTGTGCACATGGCTGTATGAAATCACACGTGCTGATTGGGGTTTTACTCTGTACATTTTAAGGATTTTATTGCCATGGTTTGGTCTTTTACGGCTTGATATCAACATCTTTCAAAATTGTATGTATTGTGGAAGTGTTTATTGATATTTAGGGCCTTTGATCAATGTTCAAACATCAATGGCAATGCGTTCACTGCTGCCGGCAGTCATGTTGCCACTTAACGCCTCCATTCCCAAACTCTTTCTTAGCCCGTTGGACATATACATGTTCTTCATTCTGTTGTTGAGCAAATTTTGCGGGTATATGGTAATGAGAATATTTGCAATGTTAATTTGAACATGTTTGGGTATGTCTTACAACTGTCATGCCAACAAAAAGTGTTTCGTATTTTTGCGATACACAGGCTCACGATTTGATATGCATATCAGGGCTTCTTGTATCGCGATGCACTGATGCACCCTTGAATCAGATTCATTACATCCCTTGTCTTAATTACATTATACACAACATGGTTGGTGGTTTGACAAGTTTTGGGACAAGAATCCTATTTTACCCAATTAGCATCCAATACACACAAGAGCAAAATTAATCTTTTTTTTTTTTTGTTTGGTTGGTCAGGGTGTTCATTAATCTCAAGTAAATTTGCTGTTTGGGACCAAAACAAAGCGTTCACTGTTCACAGATCTGTGGTCACACTGCAATAAGAAAAAAGGGATCGAAAAAAATGTTCACTTATTGGAGGTGTTCACTCAGGCATGTTTCACCATATTTAGTCCTAGCAAAAGGTTCGGTTTATTATTTTAAAGCCTTTCCTGGCAGCAGTATGATCATGTGATGTTTGACACTGGTATGCCGTGGTCTCGCTCTGATTTTCAGCTCAGCTGACTAACTAGTCAGGATGGGATTTTAGGATGCCGAGTCGTCTGTCATCCGTTTGTTCACAATTGCATTTTCTACTTCTTCTCCAAAACCATCAGCCAGATTCTCTTCAAACTTGGTGGCAATGTACCTTGGGTGGGTCTGTACCAAGTTTGTTCAAATGGTCACACACCAGTGATTTTAGGATTTTTTATGAATTTTTTTTTACTTGAATGAAAGGTCCTTTTACGAGGAATATGAATCTGGGATCTTAATGATAAATCAGACTAGTTTGACTTGAGTAGATCAACTTATGACATGGTTGTCACTGAGAGAGTTAATTTCAAAACCAATGCACTGCAAGGTGATACATTTCTCTCCTCTTCACCCAGTTCCAGGGTCATCTCAGACACATATTTTTGCGATTTTTTGCATTCATGGCTTTCATGAGGCTATTTCTTCTTTACTTTGCAAATTTTCTCCTCACTGATTTGAGATTCAAAATCCTGGCTAAGTACATCGTCATCATGATCTTCAAGTAAACTGTTCAGTCTGTCCAACGATTAATCACATGCAGGTTCTAAATCAGAGACCATTAATGTCTCTTGCTCATAGACAAGTGCCGATACACCAACATGCTCAAGGATATCATAGCACATGGACAGAGCTAGTTGGATTGCAATATTGTGTAGGTTTTTTTTTAATTGCACTTCATTTTAGCCCTGGATTCGGCTCTGTAATTACCTGACAGTTGACACTGTCCACTATCAAAAGTAGTAGCCAGTGGAATTCACATATGAAGAAAAAGCTTGAATGCATTGCTTCTCTGATGGAGAAACCTAGTTCTATGAATCTTTGGCAGCACATAGTGTGTAATATTCAAAGTGTCTCTAGAGTTTTCACTTTTTGCTTTCAGTCGCCCTGCATTTTTTAAGAGACATCTGATCCCATCATAAATGCCATCAACCTCCTTAAATTGAGACATATTTTCCAGGACAGATTTTGCTGCTGGCTCAGCTTTGTGGTTCAGGCTGTGTACAGGTATTAACCAAGGTGTATCCCTAGCCATTTGCACTAACAATCCCTGCCACTGGTCCAAGTTAATGCTGGCTCCATCAGCTGTACATGAAGTCATGCCATTTATGTAAATTTTATCCTCAGTACACTTGACCACTTTATCATGGGCTGCTTTAACCCCATTTGTATTTGCACCACTGTGTTGTTGAACTATTTAATAAGTTAGATAAGGTCATAATGGTCGCTGTGTAGCTGGCAAGTTACTGGTGGTCTTGCGTGTACTTTGCTCTCAATGAATGGGTATACTTTATTTTATTTACATTAAATATCATGCAGACACAAAGAAAAACAACCAATTATTAATATGTTTGTTTATGCACTGGGACTACCACTACTACTGGGGACTTTCATCAGCAACAGGTACGCTTTAGTTGAATGACTAAGCTTTGTAAATTGCACTGGACATTTGAGCATAATTGGTGACATGCATTAGTTACTGTTTTATGCAAAACCTGAGGATTTCAATGAAAATATGATATTGGTGGGGTGACAAAGGGAAAATAGATTATGCTACCACAAAACTGTGAGCTATGCATGAATGAAATGACTGCTTACACAATTTACTGCAGGTCTGAATGATATGGACCATAGGGGCACTGCAGGAAATGTGAAGGTCATATATTGGTTTGTGTGTTTAGTAGATGGACCTTGCAAACACTCATCCCATTTTGGCTCAGCTGATTTAAATCCTGAGAACTCCACTGGCCCACAGTGTGTTTTCAATAAGAAAGTTCATCAAGTCTGTGAACTTAGATGTTATATTTGCCTACAGATGGGATATTCAACGCTTGCGAGAACAAAAGCTGTACGAGAAGTTACAAGAAGGACGATGCGGGACACAGAAGAATGCTAAAGCTGGTTCCAGTGCAGATTTCACATCATTCCAACCCAACCCAGATAAAGGTACATGTATTGCTGTCACCACAACCATTTGTCAGTTCATAACATAGACTGTTTTCTTGATATCAGTTCTTAGTTACATGTACATGGAACCTCCTCTTTGTGCCAACTGATAACATACAACTTTTGGGACTACATGTACTCAAATGTATGAAACTCTAGGTAGAGTTATATATTAGTGGCACTCAGTGGGATCACGTACAGCATTATGTAATATACATGTAGGGGTCAAAATATTGAAATCTTGGGATCACTGTAACATCCTTACTTTGTGATAGATCTTCATGAAATTTAGTGGCACCACCTGTACTTTGGAAATTATGGACCAAAATGTGTTTAAAGACTTAAAATTCCACATCTCGAAAAATAATTAAATTAGACATGCCAAATTTTTTAGATGAATAGATTATATCCAATGTGAATATTTTTTATGATATGGGTAAGCTTGACCTATTTTGGTAAGTCACGAGGCCTGTGAATGTGAAAGAGGTGATTTTGTAAAGGCAGGGTGTAGCTTGGACATCAGTAGCACTAGCAAAGAGAATTGAGCCTCCAGATCATAATTGCACTTGAATGCATTGTATATAGAGCTTTACATGGTGACCCTGACCCACATTTTGGGTCACTGTGACCTAATTATGTTGGAGTTTCATACGTGTCGAAGTTTATAGTTTTTTTCTTTAATAACTAAAAAAGTTGGTTACAAGGCCTGTAAGGTTCAAGGAGATGATTTTGTAATAGCAGGGTGTAGCTTGGACATCAATGGCAAAGAGAATTGAGCCTCTAGATCAAACAAGATATGTTTGTAAAACATAGATGCCCCCTGTCCTCATTACCCTTGCCCTGGCTACCCTATTGATAGTGGTAGATGGGGCACTTGTGACCTTACAAAATTAGTGAAGGTTGATCATACATCAATGTCACAGATCTTTAAACTTTAACCTAGCCCTTAAAAAAACAACTTGAAACCTGGACGATATAAAAGTTATAGCTGTAAAATTAGTCATCATTTAGAAACCATATTCAGCCAAGTGGCTTTATGACCTTGGAGATTAGGGCAAGGTCACTCATTTTCACTTGACCTTCAGTTATTGTGCAAAAACCACAGGAAGTCTACTGTCTGTGTGTGACCCTCAAAACTGGGTCAAGGTCACCCATCTACAAACTCAAACTAGCACTTATAGGCAACCATAAAGCTGTGCAATATAAAAGTGCTACCTCTAAAATGCAAGTTATCATGCAGAAACAGTATTCAACCAAATGGCTCTGTGACCTTTGAAATTTGGTCAAGGTCACTCATCTTCAAACGTGACCTAGCCCCGCATACGGACAATTATCCAGTGCAATATGAAAGTCCTAGTTTAAAAAACCTCTTCAGTTATCATGTGGAAACCAAAGTTTACTCAGGTACCACTGTGACCTTGAAAATTAAATCAAGGTCACCAAACTTTAAACTTCTTCTAGCCCTTAGCAAGAACTATAGACCTGTAAAGTATCCCAGTCCTAACTTAAAAACTTCTTGAGTTATTGTGCAGAAACCACAGGAATTCTACAATCTCTCTGTGACCCTGAAAACTGGGTCAAGGTCACCCATCTTCAACCTCAACCTAGCCCTTACAGAGAGCCATAAAGGTGTGCAATATAAAAGTTCTAGCTCCAAGGTATAAGTTATCATGCAAAAAGCATGAAACCATATTCAGTAAAATGGCTCTGTGACCTTTAAAATGAGGTCAAGGTCATCCATCTTCGAACTTTACCTAGCCCCAGATATGGACTATAATCCTGTGCAATATAAAAGTCCTAGCTTAAAAACCTCTTCAGTTATTGTGCGGAAACCAAAGTTACCTCAGGTACCACCTTGACCTTGGAAATTAGGTCAAGGTCACCCATCTTTTAACTTTGCCTAGCTTTTGACTAGAATAATACACCTGTACAGTATCAAAGTCCTAGCTCAAAAACTTCTTGAGTTATTGTGTGGAAACCACAGTCTACCGACCAACCGACCGACATGTGCAACGCTATATGCCCCACCTTCTTCGAAGGGGGGCATAAATATAGCACTTGATTACATTGTACAAAAAAAAAAAGTGTACTTGGTGACCTACTTTTTACGACACCATGACCCAGTGATTATGGAGTTTGGCGCTTGTCCAAGTTCTTCAATAACATGGAAAGCTTGATGCGGAGCATATGTTTTGAACGGAACAGTTGTTTAATGCGAGTTAAAGTTAAGGTCAAATGGCCAGTTTGAATATAGGGGTCATCTTATAAATGCTCATCACTCCACAGTTTTATTAGGCCATATAACTTTGAAGACTTATAAAGTGTATGAAAATCTATGTGGATATGAATGTTGGTGGCCCCACATATTTTTTATACATGTATATAGGTCAAACTGTACAAATCTTGTGACCACTCCAGCATCCTTATTTTATTATAGATCTTATTGAAACTTATTGGGATTGTAGAAGAGGTAAAAATCATGGTTGCTTGTGATAATATTGGCTCCACCAATACTTTGATGGAAATTATGAGTTAAAATGTCTTAAAAGATACAAAATTTCATATCTTGAAAAATAATTGATATAGACATGTTAAATTTATAGGATACATGGATCATGTCCAGTGCAAATATGTTACATGTATATGAGATAAGTGAACCTTACCCTTCTTTTTTTTTCGGTCACCAGACCTGTTAAATTGGGAGAGGTGATTTTGTAATGTCATGGTGTCGGTTAGGAAAGAAAGGCAAAGAGAATTGAGCCTCCATATGAAAATTTTATTAGAGTACATTGTATATAAAACTTTACTTGGTGGCCTATATGGGCCACCTTAACCCAATTAATGTGTGACCTTGACTCATTTTTCAAGGTCAGTAAGCACTGATAAGGGCCATTTAATTCAGTAAATTGATAAAGAATAAAGCAGATGATGCTTAATGTAGCACAAATGTGTATCGTGTAGAAGTTTGATATGGATGACCTTGATTATTTTTTCAAGGTCATGGAGGGAATGCATTTGAGGAAATAATATTTTTGTGATGATGGTAAGCAGAGCATTAGACTCATGGGCCTCTTGGTTTTTGTTACTTGGCAGATATGTCAGTCAGCTGAGCTTATAGGATGGTCCTTTGTCCGTCCGTCGTCCTTCCATCCACAGTTCACATTTTTCGACTTCTCCAAAACCGTCAGCCAGATTCACTCCAAACTTGGTGGCATTGTACCTTGGGTGGCTCTTTACCAAGTTTGTTCAAATGGTCAGGCCTCAGTGACTTTTATGATTTGGGGGGGGGGGGGGGTGGTTGTGCTTTTTTGCAGCAAATCTTAAAAAATCTTCTCCAAAACGGATCACCTAATTGCTTCAATATCACACAGGGATACTCCTAGGGACTTGTAATTCTTAATTTGTTCACCATGTGGCACAGCAATTTTTTTTTTTTAAATCAGCCCGCAAGGGCGGATTTCAAAGTAATCTCATGATTACATATAGGA
Organism: Hermodice carunculata; assembly: GCA_964020975.1. Lineage (NCBI taxonomy): Eukaryota > Metazoa > Annelida > Polychaeta > Eunicida > Amphinomidae > Hermodice > Hermodice carunculata. The sequence goes on along the minus strand of CAXHWN010002795.1, from coordinate 52,498 downwards.
CCTTCATTATTTTGAAGGGGTGATAGGTTATGATGCTTGGTATCCAATGTCAAAATGAGTTGCTACATCCAATGATATGAAAAGATGCTCATTGCAGTATGCTAACAAAGTAAAACAGATTTGTACAAAACAATGACCTAACATAATGTTTACAGTTCCATTTCCATGGAAATGATTGCATTGATGACCCTGGCTTCCCTACGTCCAAACCAACAAGCGATGCGGTACCTGTTCACTGCATGATCAAGACCTTACACAAAATAGTTCTATTTTCAAGTGTGCAAAGTTTGCAAATAATTACAATGAACTGAGAACATGGACATGTTATGTCATCTGTTATATAGCTCTTTATGATCTTGTTATAAAGGCATACTTCCAAAAGGATTGTAGTTTTGGTGCTTTTTTGTTTGTTATGCTCGGATAGCAATGTATTCCTACATTTTACATTATCATTTTGGCGGAAATAGAGGCACGGTTCTTGTCAATCAAGCGCAGTGCCGACCAATGGTGGAAGCGTTACCACTGATAGCTGTTTGAAGTAGATGGATGTGGAAAGATCCTACAATTCATAGCTTAGAAGATGAAAAATATAATTCTAAGTGCTAAAAAGATTAACTTGGATAATAGCTTTCGAATGATGTATTTGGCTTTTCCTTATGTTCTTTGTATCAAATACAGTAGGTCCTAGAAAGTTTCAAGTGAGCTACGGTAAACAGTACAGATCGCCGCCATATTGGATATTATTATAGCAATTAAATCAACGGCACACACTCCCTCGGAAAACTGTATAAAAACGTTTCATTCGCAGATTTTGAAGGGGGATGCAATCAATGAAAGGAACAGGTGCCCTTTGGCAGTGTTCCCGCGCATCATGAAAATCAGTAAAAGTTATTTATTGTTTTTAAGGCCCGTAAAAGGCAATAAAATTCTGAACATGTGGCATGAAAATTCATGACTTATCGATTTTGGATGAGTTGGATCAAGAGCATGTGACAATGACAGTGAAATCTGCTGTATCAATCTTTTTGCCTTTGCCAAAAGTGGGAACACTGCCAAGTTGCGCATACACAGTTGCGCACAAGGATGACCCGCTTTTTCCAGCATTACAATGCAAAATTATGGCGCACGTGCTTCTGGTAAACAAAGCAAATGAAAACGACGGAAGTGTGATGCCGATGTTTAAATAGAATTGACGATTTGGACACCTTTATTTCACTTGTATCTTGAAATAGACAAGGTTTTGAACTCAAAAGACTGTACCACTGCATCATATTTTATGTACACATTTTATTTATTTTATATTTTACATGTATTTGTAAACGATGATAATTGATATGGACCTGTGTCTGAAATAAAACTATCGTATCGTATCAAAAGTACGAACGCAGTTCACAGATTTAGTTCAATGTTACAAAGATGGTTCTTGGTGCTGGACCAGTGCCAACGTTTACACAGAGAAATAAATGACATACAGTGCGCAGTTGATACAGCCAAATAAGGAGGGGAGGGGGGAGCCTAATAATAATAAAAAAAGAGGCCATGATTTTCCAGTGCGAAATAATTTTTGTTTGTGCCCATGGTCCGATAGTCCAGTGGTCACATTAAGCGTGCCTCCTGCGTGATAGACGCATAAAATGAAGAAAAGACACCTGAAAATCAATAAAACATTGTCATTTTGCATCTCTGTGGACCAACGCACAAAAAACGCAATGCATTTTGAATGATACAACTGCAAATATTATCCCAAACTTTGTAACTTTGCACCTTTGAGGTCCCGGTGTTTTCCATCGTCCACCATGACCATGATTATGCATTATACTGGTAATCCTCTGATGTTCGTCTTTGTAACAAGCTCTCTTATGTGCGAAGAAAAAATACTCCTGGGGTAACCCTGCAAAAATTTACGTCATTTCACCTCATTTTAAATGCGGTGAGAGCATTTCCAGGTTCTTCATTGGGTGGATTTGATCACATGCCGCTAACTGTCCAATCAAACTCGTTGTTGCCCATACATGTGCCCGTCTCATGTCTGCAATGTTGGGGAGGAATAAGTCGTATAAAAGCGAAGATTATTGGACCAAGATGTTAAATTTTCACATCATATTTTCACCAAAAAGACTTCCATCGAACAAATCTAGATACAGATTAATGCACGAGTGAAAGTTCCTTATGGAAGGCAAGGAAAATACTCCGATTAGTCACCACACTGTCATACGTGGATGAAGCGAAGATTTGTTTAAAACGATGTGATCATATGTTGTTGATTGCTGCCTCCTAGTATGTGTCATGTCGTTGTTGGTGACTTTTAACAAAATTTTGTTGTTTTATTTTTATTAAGTTGTTTGAATGGAACAAATCTGTATGACAGAACAAGAAAGGAATGAAATTCATGATCGCAGGCCGTAAAAATATATGTACAACATAGCGGAAAACCATGCCTGTGATTGACAGGCTGTGTACACTCGCTTGTGTCGTGTTGCACGGCCTGTACCGTGTTGCTTAGGTAAAAAAGTAACTGCACTTAAGATCAGACTCTTGACACCTTGGCATCATATTTTTCAGATAAATTGAAATAGAAAGTGCACAGAAATACAAATCATGTAATTTCTGGCCATTTCATCACGTGGAATGAATCGCAAAAATAACAGCCCAGGCGTGTTCAGTATGCATGCCGCTTGTTGTGCAAGAGAGTAAAAAACTACCCGATGGCACACGGTGTGCCAAATCAGATACTGGCACAGTGGCAGTGTGCTGGGGGTTAAGGCCACTTCACAAACCATATTTTGGTATACCAAGGACGTGTAGACATAGTCTTAAAAGCAGGTCCCGGAATAGACTGAATCAATCCTTGGGACAATCAATAAACTTTTAGTCATTAAACTCTTTTACAGCGGCACATTAGTAGCTTTTTATTCAATCTTAATTATAATTATGATTTGCCTGCATTAGCATGTATACCATATGTTATGTTTGTTTCTAGGCTTAAGTTACCTGCATGTTTTATTTATTTATCATTTTTGGTAAACTCACTCACAAGTTGCTAATAATAATAGTGGCGCCGTCTATAATTTGACGGAAATTGATTTTAAGATATAAAATTCCATATGTTGAAAAGTAATTAAATTAGACTTGCCAAATTCATATGACATATAGACAATGTCCAAAGCTAGAATTTGATGTAATATCAGTAACCTTGATGTATTTTTTGACCTTGATATTCTGTCCCAAGGACATTGAGGGCATAAAGTTAAGGACTCCTTCATTGTTGTCTTGGCACATGCAGCAATATTCATCACAGGTGATTACATGTTGAGCGAAGTGCCATCTGGTGGACTTTTTATATGCTAAATGGGCTTTATATGTTCAGAAGCCACTTGAGGAGTGGCAACTTTGGAATGAACAGGTGCAATGTAACCACAGTGCCAGCAGAGTATTAGGCCCAGTGGCCTCTTGTTTTGTTCATTTTTTTGGCCAGATCTTAAAAAAATTGTCTAGTCCAAAACCACTTGGCCAATTGATTCAAAATTGCATAGGAACGCTTGAGGGCATGACAGCGGGAGTTACACAGTACATGGATGACCTTGACCTCATTATCAAGGTCACAGGGTCACCATCACTGAGGTGTATTTAACTCTTCAGATGATAACTTGAGAACCATTCAGCATGCACTGAGATTTTAAAAAGATAAAATGTGTGTCACTTGACTCCTCATTATATTGGTGCACTTTATAGCTGTGTCATATCCAGGTCTTGATGCTTTCAGTTCAATACATAGAAGTCTGTGACAAAGTGCCAGTTACAGCATTTGGATTCCCCATACCAGATCTCAAACCCACGTAAGTATTGCTTCAGCAATGGAATTAACTCTATTAGCATGATATGATACATTATTATTGCAGATGGGTTAAAATTTCATCTAGAGAGACAAGTGTGCAATCAACAATGAAAAAAAGTAAATAAGCAATGACTGAAGTAAGAGTGATGAGGCATGAAGAAAGCTGACCAGTGTGCACACTTGTCAGGATAGTGGTGTTTCACAGACCAAAATGGGGCTACCTTGACCCTATCCTACAAAATGCTTATTGAGGCCATATTTGTCACACTGTAAGGATTACAAGGAGCAATGATCTTTGATAGCAGTCCAAATGCTGAGACATAAAGAAGATGTATTGGCCACCAGCAAGCCTTGGCTGCAAGCTAAGCCTTAGGCTGTGATGTCACCAAGCCTGACAAATTCAATATGGCAGCCTTGTTAATAACTGGTATCACATACAAATAAGAAATAGTGGTGCAAAAGAGGTGTTATGATCTGTTGCGCTCATTGAAATATTATCTTAAGTGATGATTCATCACTTGTTTCAGATTTAAAATAAATCTGAAATATTTTTAAGGACTATTGTATAAACCTTGCTCAAGACATTGGCAGAAATACGAAGAGTCACATACCCTTTGATGACATGGATACATATACTGAAAATCCCAGTGTCCGAGCAATCTATGAACAAGGTAATGTCCCTTCTGATTCACTTTTCGAAAAGTTGAAAAGGATGAGATTGTCAAAAAAAGTTCAAATGATTGACACGAAGAAAGCCACTGGCTATTATAAAAATTGCCCCCCCCCCCAATTACTTAAACTCTGTGCTGATATCCTAGCTCTCCCTCTGACCATGATAGTTATCAAAGGAATTGACTCCTCTACTTTTCCAACATGACATGAAGCTTGCAGAAGTTGCTCCAGCCTACAAAAAGAAAGATCATGTGGTTAAAGAGAATTACAGACCTATAAGTTGTTTGCTATGCTGTTGAAAGATTTTTGAAAGTATAATCAGTTATCAGCTTGTTGATTTCTTTGATTCAGTCTTCTCACGTATTCTGTCTGCTTTTTCGTAAAGATTTCAGTTGCAACAGCCTACTGGTTAAAATTACGGAAGACTGGAGAAAGGAACTTGACGATGACAATTATGTGGGGGCAATCCTCATGGACTTGTCTCGGGCCTTTGATTGCCTCCCCATGCTCTTGCCCTCGCCAAACTTAAAGTCTGTGGTCTACAAGAAGAAGGCCTTAAACTCATGAGTAGTTACTGGAGTAACAGGAAACAGAGACTTAAAATTGGTGATAATCCCAGCAGCTGGCTTACTGTTGAAAGGAGTACCCCAGAACTCAATTCTTGGGCCGCTCCTTTTGAACAATATTATCAATGAGATGCACTACAGGATAAATGGTTGCTGCCTGTAGAACTATGCAGATGACAACACTTTATCCTCTAGTCATCATGACCCTGAGAGTCTTCAACATTAACATCTCGACTGAGGTCACTGTATGTGCAATGCCGTGTACTGTGGCTGCCCTTGGCTCATTTGCTATACGTGGTTATGATTTTAAAATGTACATGCAAGACTTCAAATTTAATAAGAAGATCCAAAATGGGAACAAGTGGCGATGGATTAAGAATGTGTGCTTTGTTTTATTTTCAGGGATTTTGAGCTGCCTCAGTGGGTGCTCAGTCAGAAAGGAGACAAGTCGCATGGCGGTCGGTACAAACGACGATGAGCAGATAATGGACAGCATGGAACAATGTAGGAAATATAGGAAGACAGACAAACAATGACCATCATTGGTTTGTGGTGGTTTCATCCAAGGGCTGAAAATAAAACAGTATTGTAAACTTGGATCTATCTTATTTATATGTACCAATGAATGCTGATACAGAGAAGTGGAAAAAGCCAAGTGATAAATTGAAGACCATGTTACAAGTTATGGACTTGACTGTGGTTCATTTTTCATGATGACTAAAAGTAGATAGGAGTCCATATTAACCAGTGTAAGGATTGCCTGTCAGTTTAGGACCCCGTATTAACTGGCATAAGAATTGACACTGTCAGTTTAGGATCCTACATTAACCGGTGTAACAACTGACACTCAGTTTAGGATTCTACATTAACGGGTGTAAGAATTGACACTGTCAGTTTGAGAGCCTGTATAAACCGGTGTGCAGATTGACACTGTCAGTTTAGGAGCCCATACAAACTGGTGTCAGAATTGTCACTGTCAGCTGGAAGCATGACACCTTTCAGGGACTTTAGGAATGGACACCACATGGCAGTGGACCAAGTGCAAGCTTTTAAAGTTATCCTGCATGGACTTTGAGGACTGGCTTCTGTATGGCTGTTGCTGATAAGAAATGTGATGATCTTTGTGTGTTTTGTGAAACTCACAAAAAGTGATTGGTATTGATAATTATATGTGCGTGTCCTTCTGCTGTTCTTTTGTATCAAAATAGGTTTTTAAAAATCACAAACTACGTTTAGAAGTTTCATCCTTTATAATTTATTATACCAGAAAAACTCAGTGGCAGATGGTTCAGCAAACATTTGTACACCTTCTTTTTAATGGTATCAGCAAAGATGTGCAGAACGTAAGCTTTGTATTATGGCAAGTGCATTCATACTTTGAAACTTGTATCTCTGTCCAGTTCTAATTAAGGGGGAAAAACAATATCTGGCAAAGTTCAGTTCTCTTTCTGCTACTCAACCAACCAAATAAATTTAGCAAAGATGTGCAGAATGTAAGCTTTGTATTATGGCAAGTGCATTCATACTTTGAAACCTCTCATCTCTGTCCAGTTCTAATTAAGGGGGAAAAACAATATCTGGCAAAGTTCAGTTCTCTTTCTGCTACTCAACCAACCAAATAAATTTGACATGTTCAGAACTTAACCATATTTATGTAACATTTTGGTGCACTTAGTGTGTGTGAGACAGTATGCGAGTTTAAAGTGTGAAGTTTGGATATTGACGGTGATACTGTTACCATGATATTAATGCTCGCACAAGAACACAAAACAAGAAACATTATTTTCATGTTAGATGTGGGTAGCATTTTTCGGAAAACTCTTTAATTGAGTAATGGAGGTGTACAAAGATGTTCAAATCATTTTGAAGTGTTAAGTGCATAGCAAGAATCAAAGAAATATTTTGTTGGAAGACAGCTTGAGATAAAATCTGAAGTATGTCTTTAAGTAAAGTAACATATAGTTTTTTTTTTTAATTTTTTTTTGTTTTTTTTATAACATATAGTGTAGCTATATCTGTTACCATGATTACAACTTCATGAAACCCAGCCAAACCGGGGGAGGGAGGGAGGGAGGGGGGATTTGTTTTGAGGAGGTCATTTTTATCTCAGCTGACTGTGAGTCAGTGGCGGTTAGAGATCTGTCGTACAGCAGGCATCTACAATTGACTTTTTTCACCTCTCTACAACCAGTAGCCGGATTTCCTGCAAACTTGGTGGGAATGTACCTCTGGGTGTATGCCTACCAAATCTGTTCAAAGGATCCTGCTCCATGGATTTTTAGCTCCGTTGGCTTATCAGCCAGCAGAGCTTATGCCATCAATGTTTGTTTGTCATCCGTTGTCTGGTGTTCATTCACAATTCACATTTTTTACTACTTCTCCAAAACTGTAAATCAGATTCACTTCAAATATGGTGGCAATATACCCTGGGTGGTATCAAGTTCGTTCTGGGAACTTCAGACTTTTAGTTTTCAACAGATAGTGCAGCAATATTTTACCCTTCAGCCTGATTGGCATGAAGGGTATTGTTGTCCCCGGTGCTGTCCCTCCATCTGTGCGCCCATGTGGTGCTACCACTATAACTTAAGTTTTTGAATTGGGACTTCTAAATGGCATGTGATTGTACACCACTATAAGATCTATTTTTGTGTAAGCAGGGTTGACCGTGACCCACTCTTCAAGATCACACTATGGTCACAGGTAAAGTGAAGTTACAGCGCTAACTATTGACAACTGTCAACCTGAATTTTACACAAGAGAAGCATCTTGGAGTGTTTTGAAAGTCTTTGATAAAGTCAAGGTCATACCTTGATATTTGACCTACTTTTTAAGGTAAAAATTCAACTACACAATAGAAGTTCTGATGTAGCTAAAGAGATTTTGGAGATTTGAAGAGACCATGAATGGGAATTGCAAGGCTCGTGAGGCGCACATTTTGAACATAACAATTTTTTAATCCGAGTGGAAGGGGAAGGTCAAATGGCCAGTTGGAATATAGGGGTCATCTGGTGAATGCTCTGCACCCCACAGTTTTTTTACTGGGCCCATATAACTTTTAGGACGTATAAAGTGTATGTGGATGTCAATGCTGGTGGCGCCACCTATAGTTTTTGTAATATACAGGTCAAAATCTGCAAATCTTGTGACCATTCCAGCATCCTTAATTTTTAATGGATCTTCATGAAATTTATTGGAATGGTAGAAGAGGTCCAAATCTCAGCTGCTTACCATACTAGTGGTGCCACCTATGACATGACGGAAATTATGAGTGAAAATGTCTTGAAAAGATTCTATATCTTGGAAAAAAAAATAGTGAATTAGACATGTCAAATTTATAAGATCTATTTTTTATGTCCAATGCTAGCTAATATGTTACATAATATCAGTGGACTTGTTTTTGTCAGGTTAGGAAACCTGTTAAGTTGAAGAGGTGATTCTGTAATGGCAGGGTATAGCTTGGACATGAATTGCAAAGTGGTTTCAGCCTCCAGATCAAATTGCACATCAGTACATCGTATATAAAATTCTGCTTGGTGACCTACTTGTTGAGTCACCTTAACCCATTTTTCATGGTCATTAAGCACTGAAGAGAAAGACCTTTAATACAATATCTTGATAAAGGACAAAGTGAATCATGCCAAATGTACCACAAATGTGTATCACATGTGGGGAAGTTTGATATTCCATAGTATGGGTGACCTTGATTAATTTTTCAGGGTCATGGAGGAAATTCATATCAGGAAATGATTCTTTGGTGGTCAGCAGAGCATTAGGCCCATGGGCCTTTTGTTACTGTTTTCAACTTCTGCTGTAAAACCATTGCTCATATTTCTCTCAAATGTGGTAGAAATGTAGCATGTTGGGAGCATAAAACACAGTTGGCCACTGGGACATAATTCTCTGAATCCCTGATTTTTAGTGCAGGTACCTGTTCATTTATGCATGTGTTCCTGTTGATTACCATGCAAGTCAATAGGATTAGAATGGAAATTCACATTTTTAATTCCTGTCCAAAATCATCAACCCTTAGACCAGCGTAGCACTTACAATGGGTTGAATGTGAAGGTCAGCTGAGGATGGGCTGTGCACACAGCCCTACTGTTGATCCTGTTCTTGTGTCATCTAGGACCTCCTCTCTTCACTCCCCCCACCCACCCCCAAAAAGTAAGCATGAGCATGAAGCTGTGATTTACATGGAAGACTTAAGAAAGAAGAACAAGAAAGTTTGTTTGATGTGAAAGTTGCTGCACTTATTCTGTTCAGGTTGCAGGCTTCTAAGGTTCTTGAAGGATTTTATACAGGATTACTAGTTTAAAGTGATGTCTTGCATTTGTAAACTGATGTAAGTGGGAAGTTCACATTTTTAGCTCTGCTGACCAAAGGTGGCAGAGCTTATGCAACTGCGCATGTCTGTCCATAAACTTTTGCTCGTTAGTGCGATACCGTCCACAGTTTTCAAGTTAGCCCAATATAACTTTCAGGACTTAAAGGATGTATGAAAATCAAGGTCCCCTTTTGATATTGGTGGCGCTGCCTACAATGCTATGTAATATGGGGGTAAAAATGTGAAAATCGAACATTCTAGCATCTTAAGCTTTATGGCAGATCTTCACTAAATTTGGTGGGATTGTGAGGGAGGTCAAAGTCTCAGTTGCTAGTGATACTAGTGGCACCACCTATAATTTTATGGAAATCATGAGCCAAAATGTGTTTTTAGATGTAAAATTCCACAATGAGAAAAGTAATTGGATTAGACATGCCAAACATATAGGATATATAGACCGTGGCCAAGCTAGAATGTTATATAATGTCAGTGAACTTGACCCATTTTTGTGAGATCACCATGCCTGTTAAGTTATAAGAGGTGATTTTGTAATGGCAGGTGTAGCTTGGACATCAGTGGTGTAGAGAATTGAGCCTCCAGATCAAAGTTACACTTAATTACATAATGCATCAAACTGTACTTGGTGACCTACTTTTTGGATCACTGTGACCCAGTAATTATGGAGTTTGGCACTTGTCCAAGTATATTGTTTTTTCGTAAGTCACTCGAAAAGTTATTACCTGGTTTGAACAAACATACAATATATGGAAAGCTGGATGTGGGGAGCCTAGTTTGAACTGTAACAAATTTTTTTTTCCGAGTTGAAGGTCAAATGGCCAGTTTGAATAGGGAGGGGGGGGTCATTCCATGTCAAATCAGGCATATTCTGATATAGCCCCAGCTTGACCCATCTTGGATTTTCCTCAAATTTTACTTAAGTGTAGAACAACCATTGTGAGGATGTTTTACAAAATATTAAGCCCCTGGGGAGGGGGAGGGGTCATCTTTAAAAAAAAAGTCTGTATTTTTTGGCCATTTTTAAAGCTGTGTTACAGCTAATGTATTCAAGCCACATCTATACATTTTTCTGAAGTAATTCTTCTACACTGGGAGAGTAAGGAAGCACAAAATAAGATACAAGATGATTTCCAGTACTTATGGTGGTACAAAATTGAAAAAAAACACAATTGCAAATGACAAATTTGATTTTCAGCTAATAATTTGACCCATTTATTGACTTCTTACAATGCTAATTAGTTGTATATTGAATATTTATGTTGGGTACTTGTATGTAGGACAAAGAAATAAATGGTTGAATATGTAAGTATGAAAATATTTGGCCCTAAAGTTGTACATTTTGTTACCGTTGAACCCTTTTACCAGGGTATTACTCAGTCCTGACAAATAGCTCCAGCATCAAACTTTTGTATATAGTAGAACAAGGTCATATGCACAACATATCCAAAAATCATGATGGTGTCTTGTTTCCTTCTTACAAAATTTTATGAATGATTTTGAAGGAAAGTGTGCATTTCGTTAGAGACATTTTACTTATATTCAACCCTTAAAGTGCCAAATTACCACAAGCTGACATCTGTAACATGTTTCAACAAAGCCAATTTATAATATAGAAACATGCTCTACTCAATTGGACTTGACCATAGTGGATTTCTGATAAGCACTTCTTATTCTAACATGGTAAAATTAATTGAAATTTGTACTGCACTATTGTCTTCATTTATCCATTTTTTAATTCTGTTGTTTTGTAACCATTTTCCAGGTGAAATATGGGGTGGAGTGGGGGTTATATGATAATAAAATGACTGCAACGAATGGCTTATTTTTACTCAAATTCACTGCTGTAATTTTATTAGAAGGAAAAAAGACACCAACACCAATTTTTGGATATGTTGTGTACCTATGCCTGTTCTAGAATATTTCCAAAGTTTGATAGTGGTGCAGTTTGTCAGGACTGAGTTACACCCTGGTAAAGGGGGCACCGTTAACAAAAATCGCAACTTTGGAACCAAATATTTTCACATCTGCATATTCACTATTAAAGTCATTTCTTTGTTTTAAATACAAGTTTCCTAGTCCAATATTACATATACATCTTTTCAGCATTGTAGCAAGTGCATAGATAAGTGACTAAAAACTGAAAATTATCAATGGCGATTGTTTTTTTTGTTTTTTTTTTGTTTTGTTTTTTTGCAATATTTAGACCACTGTAAATACTGAAAGCTGTCTCCTGCCATGCCTTATACTATGGTTTTTAACTCTTTGTATATAGGAGAATAATTCCAGAAAATTTAATGGATGTGGCTTTAATACTTTTTCTTCAATGGAGCTTTAAAAATGCCACAAAATTATAGGTGTTTTTCTTTTTGATCTCTCCTCTCTCTCTCCCCCCCCCCCCACCCCAAATCACGAACCAGTGGTCAGAAAGGCCTAATATTTTGCTAATCATGTTTATAATAGTTAGTTTACACTTGTGTAGTTTGAAGAAAATCTGAGATGAGTGGGCTGGGGCCATTGCCCCAGTTCACACGGAATGACCCAGGGATCATCCGGTGAACGCGCTCTGCACCCCACAATTTTTGAGATAGGGCCCATATAACATTTAGTAGTTATAAAGCGTATGAAAATCTTTGTCCACATCAATGTTGGTGGTGCCACCTATAATATAAAAATATACAGGTCAAACTGCGAAAATCTTATGACTGCAATACTGTCCACAGTTTGAAGTTATCCCAATATACCTTTCAGAACTTATAGTGTGTATCAAAATCTAGGTCTGTTTTGATGTTGGTGGCACCACCTAAAATATTATGCAATGTAGGGGTCAAAATATGAAAATCTTGTGAACACTCTAGCATCTTTAATTTTTGGCAGAACTTCACACCAAATTTGTTGGGATTATGGGTGAGGTTGAAGTCTAAGTTGCTAATAATACTAGTGGTGTCACCTATAATTTGATGGAAATTATTAGCCAAAATGTATTTTAAACAAGAAAACTCCATATTTGAAAAAGGAATTGGATTAGACTTGCCAAAGTTAAAGGATATATAGACCATGTCCAAAACTAGAAAGTTATATAATATGATTAATCTTGACATATTTTTGTCCGGTCAGCATGCCTGTAAAGTTGAAAGAGGTGATTTTGTAAATGGCAGGGTGTGGCTTGGACATGCATGCAAGCACCAGGCCTGTGGGCCTCTTGTAGTACAGTGATCTTCTGTCCCAAAGTCACTGAGGACATAAAGTTAAGGACTCACGCATTGTTGTATTGGCACTTGCAACAATATTCATCACAGGAATTGCACAAATAAGCTATGATTACATATGGATTGAAGTGCCATCTGGTGGACAGTTTTACACTAAATTTATATAAGCTTTATAATTATGTTCAGAAGCCACGTGAGGACTCGCTAGTTTGAGATGAAGAGGTGCAATATAGCCACAGTGCCAGCAGAGCATTAGGCTCAACGGCCTCTTGTTTTTATGAAGACCGAGGATACATTGGTTTGGAGGGGAGGGAGGAGATGGGGAAAAAGATAAAACCTTCTGTATATAGGACACTGGTATTAAACTCTACATCTTGCTGGGGGGGGGGCAGAATTTGGCCACATGATGTAGTTATGCAGTTAAATTTAAGTGCAGCAACAATATTATAGTTTTGTGACTGGAATAACACAAATTGATATTTTCAGTGAACAAAACGTATGCGTTGAAAATAATAATTCTTCATTCTAAATTTGGATGGACATTGGTTTCATATTGGTATTTGTCATTGTTACCTTATATGCCAACAATAGTTTCATATATGTCAGAAAAGTTATTTCATGAGTACATTACACACAGGAGAGTTTGAATCAAATTTTATATTCACCAAGTATTTAAAAAAAAAAAAAAAAAAACCAGTCATTTCAGATTAACAAGACAAGGTTGGCATATGGCAAGTAAAGAAATAACAGTTTACAGACACTGATAAATGCATGGTCTTGGGCATTGTGCAGTGAAGACATGGAACAAGGGAATAGTGGGCCAGATGATGTGGTTAAATCATTGCCTTCAGATGTTCAACATGTGGCTGTCCCATTCACTGTTGTACCTCTGGGCTTCATGCTTTCTGTCATCAGAATTTCTGAGATCACAAATTTCAGCGAAGCCAGCAACTGTCAATTGAGGGAAAGTAAATCTGTGTCTGATCTGACTCAAAAAAAAAAAAAGGACAAATTGAAGGATGTATATAGATGGTTTGATGAAGACACACTCTGTGGACCATTGTTACATTGGGAGGTACTGTTGTGTTGTAGTGCAATCCATAGTTCTTGTAGTTCTCAAATAAACATGTCCACAAATGGATTGTTTGTTGTGATTTGTTTACGTGTATAACAGTACACATATAGATGAGTTACAAAGATGTCAAAGACCTCTCCTTGTGTTACTGGCATGTGTTTGGTAATTCAGCCATTAGCAGTGACAAAAACTGCCTGAAGTAGGTGATTAGTAAATAACAGTATAACATGAGAAAGATTACACTATGGACCTGATAAAAAGTTTGAACGGCATGTGGTTTCACCTTGAGGAGACTACTGGAACTAGAGATAATTGAAATATCGGAGAGAAAGCAGTGGAAGTCATTTCATGAATGCACACAACTTGACCCCACTGCTGTCAGCCACTGAGTCCCCATTGCTGTCAGCCACTGAGTCCCCACTGTTGTCAGCCACTGAGTCCCCATGAGTTTCAGGAGAAATTGTGCTCTGAGGCTTTGACCAAAAAAAAAAAAAAAAAATGGCACCAGTTTCAATGACAATATTTAACACTTGATATCCTTCTCAACTCCAAGTCAAAACGTGTACTAAAAAAACAACTTTTTTTGCTTCCAAAATTCAGTTTAATTCCGCAAAATTAACAAGGTAATGTCGTAAAATATACAAGAGAGCACCATTCATTAAAAATAATGATTTGTGTAGCAGGTTCGTACCTTTGCATAAATGCAAGTCCACTTGATTACCTATGTGACCTTGTATCTTCCTTTTTAGTGTAGGAGCATAACACAAAAGTAGGCAGGTACCTAAAAAAATTAGTAGAAAGCTGATTTTTTGAGGATAGGTGTAGAAACCCATCTTGACAACCCCAATGCAAAGTTCACCAAATTCACCCCTGAAGCATTTATAAAATTGCAGATGGCCAGCACAGCAATAGCCAACTGTGGATACACTTTAAAGTTTTGATAATTTGTCAAATACAGACATAACTGATTTCTTTACGTAATTTTGTACTTTGATATGTGTGGAGTCTAAAGAAGCTATAAAATTCATTGTTAGTATGTTACACTAGCTAATTAGCATCAATTCAATATGGCAGCCATCAACATTCATCATAAATGGGAAAAAATACTGTTATAACTGTAGCTTAGCAGTCATGGTCCCTTTCAACCAACATTTGCGGTATCGGTTATGTTACTTTGTGTTTTGGGGGCATGCTAATCAAAATTAAGCAGTTAAATATTCCATTTCATTTAATTTTACGACCATGTAGTCAATACTGTATTGCATGTCGGCAGACATTTTCAAAGATCTGAAACCTGTCTAAGCTGTGAGAGAAATGACCTCATAAAAAGCTTTCTTCTGAGTCCACCCATGTAACCTTATGGAGCCAAGATCAGGGGGGAGTGGGATGATCACACATGCATTAAACCATGGATGTGTACGTGTGACCGTATTGTTGACAGCTAGATGCTTGGCTTCAATGAAATATGAAAACACTTGCTTTTCATCATTTAACAATCTCTGTGCAAATATTACACAATGGAAATTTAATGTTTTTTTGTATCAGTCTTTGTAAAGCAAGTAGGTCATCCATTTTTGGCATTGATCACATGCACCCATTCAACAAACACCACACTTGTCACATGGTTAGGTGAAGCCTCATAGCTGGGTGCCTGCCACAGTTTAAACACACTGTCATTTCTTCTTTGGAAGGCTCAGGTGTGTCAGAAGTCAAGCTGTTGTGGCAAAATAATCATTTGATATTCCTCTGTCATACTGAGTCCATTAGTGGGTCTTGCACAGATTTGTTCAAATGGTCACGCTCCAGTGATTTATGGATTTTTTATGACTTGTATTGTTCTTTTTGGGGGGCAAATATTAAAAAATCTCTGAAACCGCTCTCCAGCTTGCTTTGATATCACACAGGAACACTTCTAAGAACTCCCAGTTCTTAATTCGTTCACCAGGTGGTGCTGCGATTTTTGTGTATTTCTTTTCTTTAATGATTTTTGTGTGTGTTATTGCTATTTTTGACCTCTTCTCTAGAACTGTCACTCAGATTAAGCTGAAACTTGGTGGATGTGTTCTTTGTGGAAAGGTCAAATAAAATGGTTGACTAGGTTGCAATGCTGTGGATTTCTGATTTTTCATATTTTTTTCAATTCAGGTAGTTACCGGTAAATGCACCTTTCTTGTCAATGGACAGTCTAATGCAAATTCAAAGTTTTGACTTCTCCAAAACCGTCATTCAGATTCACTGTAAACTTGGTGGCAATGTCCGTTGGCTGGGTCCTTAGCAGATTTGTACAAATGGACATGCTTCATTGATTTGTTTATTTTTCATGATTTTCTGTAAAATCGTAAGGGTATATGTACATGTCAGATGAGCACACAGTCACAGTCCTCTTGTTTATGATTTTTTGTTCTTTTGGGGACATACTTTAAAAAATCTCCGAAATTGCTCATCTAATTGCTTTGATAACACATAGGAACACTCTTAGGGACTACTAGTTCTTAATTTGCTCATCAGGTGGCACTGTCACATTATTATTGTTGCCCTATCATCTGTAGTTTGATCCTTCAATCTTTCTCTAAACCATATTCTAATGATACTGTATATATGTATCAAGAACATGATATCAAGTTGGCAGTTATTGCCAGAGTTTGGTCAATATTTTTTTTGAATCTTTAATTCTGTCTATGTTAGCATAAAAGTTTTGATGGTGTTTAAAGGGAGACATTTGTCTTGTGCCATGCAGGTTTCTTCTCAGATTGTTATAATTTGAGATGTTTCTGTTTAATTTTTTTCATATTAGTTTATGTCCCCGTCGTCTGCTGCCTCATCTTTCATTCTCTAAACCAATTTGCAGTGATACTGTGTATATGTATCAAGAACATTCTACAGGCAACATATATCACCAGATTTTGGTCAATCATTTTGTCAGTTGTCAGTCAGCAGAGCTTATAGAATCCGTTTGCGTCTGCTGTCCGTCTGTCCGTCCGTCCGTCCGTCCTGTCTGTCCATCTGTCGTTAGACTTTTTATATTTTCGACTTCTTCTCAAAAACCGCTACATAGAATGTTTTGATTTTGCATATAGATGATCCCCAGGTGGACCTCTACCAAGTTTGCGAAGGAGATGATGATGCAATAATTTTTCTATTTTTTATGAATTTTTTAATTTATTTTTTGAAAAAATTAAAATTTCTTCATCTAAAGGACTACTAAGCCAATTGCTTTGATATTGCACATAGGGTCATCTTGGGTCAACTAGTTCTTATTTTGGCCACCAGGTGGCGCTGTGATTTTTCCCTATTTTTTTATGAATTATTGCCTGTTAAGGCTATTGTCGACTTCTCCTCCAGAACGGCTGAACAGAATTGCTTAAAACTTTATCAGAATATAGTTGGACATTAGACAATGAAAGTTTGCGAAAATAATATGGATATGTTAATTTTAGGCAAAGTTATGGGATATATGAACCTTCGCAACTGTAAGAAAGTGCTGCAGCTGTATGTATATATATATATATATATATATATATATATATATATATATATATATATATATGTATATGTATGTATATGTATATATATATATATATATATATATATATATATATATGGCAATACAGTGCACATATTACACTATTGTATTTACCCTTTTGACTTCTTCTCAAAAACCGATGTATGGAATGTTTTAATTTTGCACATGGATGTTGCCCGGTGAATCTCTACCAAGTTTGCGAAGGAGATGATGATGCAGTAATTTTTCTGTTTTTAATGAATTTTTAAATTTATTTTTTGAAAAAAAATAAAATTTCTTCATCTCAAGTACTAACTGGCCAATTGCTTTGATATTGCACATATGGTCACCTGGGGTCAACTAGTTCTCATATTGGCCACCAGGTGGCGCTGTCATTTTTTACTAATTTTTTAATGAATTTTTGCGTGTTAAGGCTATTTTCGACTTCTTCTCCAGAACAGCATGATAGAATTGCTTAAAATTTTATCAAAATATAGTTGGACATTAGACAATGAAAGTTTGCGAAAATAATGTGGATATGTTAATTTTTGACAAAGTTATGGGATATCAGACTTTGTGACTGTAAGTGAGTGCTGCCACTGTACACCGGCAGCCATTGAAACAGCAAGGTATGTCAATTGATAATACATGTACTAACATGGACAGGTCGCCCCATCAATTTTGTTTCCTGAATAAACGCAAATCCAGTCAGCAGAGCACAGGATCACCATGATCCTCTTGTTTAAGTCTTTAACTTTTCTATATTAGTTCTTGATGTTTACATGATAGTTAAATGGACAATTTTTTTTTCTAATTTTATGTATATATTTGTGTGTGTGTGTGTTTTTGCTATTGTTGACTTCTCCCAAACTGTGACAGATTAAGCTGAAACTTGGTGGATAAATTATGTTCCTTGGGGAAGGGTCAAGCAAAGTTGCTGACTAGGTGGCAATGTTGCGGATTCCTGATTTTAACAATTTTTCTTAATTCGGGTACTCATCTGTCAATGCAGGTTTGCTATTGAATAGACTTCTCC
Source organism: Hermodice carunculata (assembly GCA_964020975.1). Classification (NCBI taxonomy): domain Eukaryota; kingdom Metazoa; phylum Annelida; class Polychaeta; order Eunicida; family Amphinomidae; genus Hermodice; species Hermodice carunculata. The sequence goes on along the minus strand of CAXHWN010002795.1, from coordinate 34,264 downwards.
AAAACTGTCATCCAGATTGACTACAAACTTGGTGGCAAAGTACCTTGGGTGGATTTCTACCAGGTTTGTTCAAATGGTCATGCTCCATTGATTTTTAGCTCTTTAGTGGTCAACTCGTTCTTATTTTGGTCACCAGGAGGCACTTCAATTTTTCAACTTTTAGTGAATTTTTGCGTGTTAAGGTTTCTTTCGACTCCTCTAGAATGGCTGAACAGAATTGCTGAAAATTTTATCAGAATATAGTTGGACTTTAGATTATAAAAGTTCACGAAAATAATGTGGATATGTTAATTTTTGACAAAGTTATGGGATATCAAAGTTTGAGTTTGTGAGTGCTGCCACTGTACATGTATATATGGAAAAACAGCTGCATGGAATATTTTTATTTTGCACATGGATGCTGCCCAGATGGACATCTACCAAGTTTGCAAAAGAGTTGATAATGCAATTATTTTTCTATTTTTGATGATTTTTTAAATTTATTTTTTAAAAAAAGGCTATTTTTGACTTCTTTTCTAGAAAGGCTTAACAGAATTGTTTAAATTTTTTTTTTCAGAATATAGTTGGACTTAAGGCAATGAAAGTTTGCGAAAATAATGTGGATATGTTAATTTTTGACAAAGTTATGGGATATCAAACTTTACAAACGTGAGTGCTGCCACTGTATAAGTATATACAGCAATACAGTTTCCTCAGAGAAGTCAAAAATGTGAATAAGCATTAGAGTGCCCACTGACTTGCATAGTAATCAATAGAAAAAGTGCATTTACCAATAAACACTGAATTGAACAAATTATAAATCAGGGATCCACAGCAGTGCCAACTAGTGAACAAACTGTTTGACCCTTCTAGAAGGAACATATCCACCTAGTTTCAGCTTATTCCGAGTGATGGTTCTGGAGGAGACCAAATGGCAAAAAAAAAAAAAAAACCCTAACAAACAAAAATATCATACAAAAAGGAAAAAATTGCAGTGCCACCTGGTGCACAAATTAACAACTAGGCCTAGGAGTGTTGCTGTGTAATATCAAAGCAATTGGGTGAACTGTTTCTGAGAAGATATTTTAAGATTTGCCCCAAGAAAGAACAGAAAGATTCATAAAAAATCACTGGAGCATGACCAATTGAACAAACTTGGTAGAGACCTGATCCACCCAAGGAATATTCCCACCAAGTTTGAGGTCAATCTGGCTGATTGTTTCCGAGAGAAAGCCAAAAATGTGAATTGGCATTAGAATGCCCATTGACTTACATAGTTATCAATAGGAAGGGTGCATTAAACAATAACTACCCAACTTAAAAAAATTGTTAAAAATCAGGAATCCTCAGCAGTGCCACCTGGTGAACAACTTTGTTCAATTCTTCCACAAGGAACATATCCACTTTTCAGCTTAATCTTAGTGATGGTTCTGGAGAAGTTGAAAATATAGAAAACACTAAAAATCATTAAAACAGTTAAAATTACTGCCCACCTGATGAACAAATTGAGAACTAGGAGACCATCTCAGTGTTCCTGTGTGATATCCTAGGAATTGGGTGATTGGTTTCAGAGGAGAAGATTTTTTAAGATTTGCTTCAAAAAGAACCAAAAAAAAAAAAACTAGAAAAGATTTGCTTCACAGCAAATCTGTCTGGGTGCCTTCAAAATGAGAACAGTTTGAAATGATACACTTTGCCATTGTTCAACATAATCTAAATTTTGTGTATTAGCCTAATATTTATTAATTAAAATGCTCAGCTTTGGTCTTTGGTTCAAGGGATGTGGCCATGTCCCAAACTTATGAAGTGATTTTTGAATGAAACTACAATCTACAATAGTTTTGAAGCTATTCAACATTTTAATTTTGTGTATTTACCTAATTTGCATGAATTATAAGCCTAGAGGAACTTTGGTTCATTGTTCATTGGATGGGGCTATGCCACAAACCCATAAATCGAAGTAGGAATGGCACCTCTATAATAGTTTTGAATCTATTAAAGATTTACATTTTGCATATTCACCGAATTTGCATAAATTAAAATCCTACAACTTTGGTTCATGGTTCATTGGATGCAGTTTTGCCACAAACCTCTAAATTGAAGTTGGAACGGTATCTCTATGTGCAATAGTTTTGGAGATATTAAACTTTTAGATTTTTCAATGCCCCTTATTAGCATAATTTGGAATTCTACAACTATACTGTCCATTATAGTGGGAAGTGTCAGAAAGGTATATATGCACATTAAAATTTTGAGTCCATCTGCAATAGTTTGGACGATATGGCGCTTTTAAAATTTTTGTTGCCTCTAAAAATTTGCATAATTTTAAACATCATGACTGTTCCAAATCAGCTGCACAATTTCACTGGTTATGTCAGTCACCATGGTAAGTTTGGTGGTTTTTGGAAAAACAGTGTTTGAAAAAAACTCTGGACAAACTTGGTCATAAAGAAAGAAAGAAAGAAAGAAAGAAAGAAAGAGAGAGAGAGAGAGAGAGAGAGAGCTTGGCCTTTTATTTCTTTGTTAATTTATCTGAGATGAAAGACCACCTGTCCTATGTGACCACTTTTGTCTGGCATTCATTTATTAGGGGTGGTCTTAAATTGCAGGTACCACTGTACAGTGAACCCTCTCTGCAGTGAGCACCCTCGCGACCTGAGAAAAGTGCCCACTTCTGAGAGGGTCAGCCCGTCTGGGCAGTATTGATGAGCATATGTGCATGTACAGTGTACACATATTATAATTTAGAGGAATACAAAACTGTCTTTTTCCTTTATTACATAAACATATTTTAACAGAAGCTGTCAAGAAACTACATAAACATGTACCTGTGAACCAACACATAACTATACTGTCTCAGCATTGGCTATGAAGAACAGGCTTCATCTCACTGGTTACAAGAAAACAAAGACAGGAAAGTGTCCACTGAGATGACACAAATATTTGCACTTCCCTGGTCTGGCTGACTCAGCTGTGTATGTTGTCTATTTTTAACAGAGGGTACGCTCAGGCTTGTTCTGCCTTGAAGTCCAGAGCTGTGAGTACCCTTGGGACATAAGCTCTGCAGACTGACATTGCCTCAGGCAAATACGGGCCAGCTAGGACACCAGTGGAAGCAAAAGTCTGCCTGGAACATATGGCAGCATGGAGTCAATCTGTTCCTGCATGAACAGAAAGAGATACTCTGTATTTTATTGAGAGCCTCATTACACAGTTGTTGGGAGTCCCCCCACCCCCACCCCACACCACAGTTTAATACAAGACCCAAACCTTCCAAAGCGTCCACTCAGCATACATGGACAGAAAGCTGTGAGACAGGTTCAAGCTAATTTTATATGAATGCAAAATGGTTGCCTGGCACCATGGAGGTCAAGCAATAGGTCATAGAGATGGCAGTTGAAAGCCTGCATGTGGATTGGGGAGAAATTTGGTGAATTTAGCATGCATTAAAATTTCTGAAGTTTTGTTTGTGTGCTATTAGATTTACCAGTTGTCTCAAACCTATATGTGTAAGATATGGAGCTTTTATAATTATAAGTGCCCCTAATTTGCATAATTTTAAACATCATGGCTATTCCAAGTCAGGTGCCTTATTTCACTGGTAGGTCAGTCACCATGGCAAGTTTGGTGGTTTTCGGAATAGTAGGGTCCGAGAAAAACTCTGGTAGTAAAGAAGAGAGATAGAGAGAAAGAAAGAATGGGAAGGGAAGAGAAGTAAGGAAGGAAGGAAGAAAGAATGAAAGAAAGACATTGATCTTTTATTTCTTTGTTAATTTATCTGACATGAAAGACCACCTGTCCTATGTGACCACTTTTGTCTGGCATTAGGGGTGGTCTTAAATTGCAGGTACCATTGTACAGTGAAACCTCTCTACAGTGAGCACCCTCGTGACCAGAGAAAAGAGGGATGAGCATACATGCAAAACAAAACTGTCTTTGTCCCTTTATTATTAGTTCCCAACTTTAGTGTGCTTGCTTTTGGATTTGCCAGATGTCCCAAACCTATATGTGTAAGTTAGAACTTTGTGTTTATCTATAATATTTTTGAAGATATAGAGCTTTTAAAATTTTAATTGCCCATAATTTGCATAATTTTAAACAACATGACTATTCCAAGTCAGGTGCCTAATTTCACTGGTAGGTCAGTCACCATGGCAAGTTTGGTGGTTTTTGGAATAGTAGGGTCCGAGAAAAACTCCGGACAAATCTGGACATAAAGGAGATGGAGAGAAAGAAAGAAAGAAAGAAAGAAAGAAAGAATTCTTGGAAAAACAAAATGTCTGGGTTGGCACCCAGACATAATCATAAGAAATCTAAAAAATCACTAAAGTGTGACCATTAGAACATCTTGGTAGAGACCCACCCAAAGTGCAGTACCAAGTTTGAAGTCAATCTGGATGACGGTTTTGGAGAAGAAGTCAAAAATGTGAATAAGCGTAAGAAAATCCCATTTAGGTACATGGTAATTAATAGGAAAGGTGCATTTACCCATAAGTACCCGAATTGAAAAAAAAATTGTTAAAAATCAGGAATCTGCAGCAGTTTTACCTAGTGAACAACTTTGACAAGGAACATGTCTACAAAGTTTCAGCTTAGTATGAGTGATGGTTCTGGAGAAAAAGTCATCTGGTGAACAAATTAAAACTAGGAATCTCTAGGAGTATCCCTGTGTGATATCAAACCAATTGGGTGAGCGGTTCAGGACAACATTTTTTAACATTTGCTCCATAAAAGAACAAAAGAATTTATAAAAAAAAATCCAAAAATCACTGGAGCATGACTATTTGAATGAACTTGGTAGAGACCTAACCAAGGTAATTTCCCACCAAGTTTGAAGTAAATGTGGCTGACGGTTTTGGAGAAGTCGAAAATGTGAATTGTGGATGGACGGACGATAGACGACAGTTGACAGACGAAGGACTATCCTATAAGGTAAGCTGACTGAAATATCAGTCAGTGCAAAAATAGAAAAAATTGCAGCGCCACCTTGTAAACAAATTAAGAACTAGGAGTCCCTAGGAGTGTTCTTGTGTGACATGAAAGCAATTGGGGTGAGCAGTTTTGGAGAAGATTTTCTAAAATTTTCTCAAAAAAATAATAAGAGGACTTTGAAAGTCCTGTGCCCAGCTGACACGCACATGTACTCTTGCAATTCAAAAAAAAATTTCCCCCCAAAGAACGGAGTGCGTCCATTTGAACAAATCTGCTAGAGACCCACCCAAGGTACATTGCCACCTAGTTTAAAGTCAATCTGACGGGCTGTTTCTTAGAATTAATCAAAAATGTGAATTAGCATTAAAATGCCCATTGGCTTGCATAGTGTTCAACAGGAAATATGCACTTGCCGAAAAGTACCCAAATTGAAAAGATCTTTAAAAATCAGGAAGCCGCAGCATTGCCTCCCTGTGAATAACTTTGTTTGGCTCTTCCACAAGGAACATATCCACCAAGTTTCAGCTTAATCTGAGTGACGGTTCTGGGGAACAAGTCAAAAATAGCAATAACACACAAAAAATCATAAAATTAGAAAAAAAAATCAGCGCTGCATGGTGAACAAATTCAGAACTAAGAGTCCCTAAGAGTGTACTATTGCTTGAATGCGTTCTTGTCGTTTAATGTAAAGTGACAAAAGTGATGAAATGGTCTGTAGATGATAAAGGGAAAACATTAGCATGGATGCAGTTGCAGGATGATGTTGTGAAGAGGGGATGTAGTGTGCGTCCTTTGGTGTGAGTTAGTTTTTTCAAAGTTGTCTGACCTGCCGTGTTTGACACTGCTTCCTGTTCCATTGGAATACTGTCCTCTGTGTCGATGTGTGATGATATTGTTGGTGTATTGTTGGCAACAAATGCTGCTAGACATAAGTCTTCTAATGTATCTGGACGTGCAGCATACTTATCATGGATGGTAGGCATGTAAGTATTTGTATCATCATCTGTCATAGCAGCAAGGATATGTTTAGGCCTAAGGATGGATGTGTGGTTTTCCTTGTACTCTGTAGAGATAAATACGACAGGAACATTGGATTGACGTAAGGGAAATGATAAAATTCTTAAAAATCGCCTCATTGTGGGAGACTTCTGTTCCTTTTCTAATCTGATTTGCTGCATGGTATAATTTGCCTGGAATGTGTTTGTCCTGTGCTTCCTTGCAAGCCTTTTGCATCAACTCGGACATGGTTTTTTCAGTTTTGCAAATATACGATGTTCTGTGGGCGCTGCAGGCCCACACAAATGTTATAATCTGGATGTCCATATTGGCTCTGCAAGCATAGAATTCCAATATTTAGTGTATTAAATCAAAGCTGAGACATAAAGATATATCTGGAGTACATATTGGGGCACGAGAGAACATATAGGAAACATATACATAACTGAGACATTGCAGTATGACAGGGTTCCTATGTCGACCTTTGCATAATGATATGAGTATGTTTTGATGCTGCCGATAGGGCTCTGGTATACTGGTCTTGGGTGACATCTGCCATGAAGAGAAATTGCAAGAGTTAAGAGCTAGCATAGAAATCAGAAAGGTTTAGAGATGCAGATGTATGCCGTACATGTGAAAGGGGAATATATGAAGAATCAGAATGAAATGATATTGAATTGGGTAAGTGACCTGCTGTTGCCAGCAGTTCCTCCAATGTCTGTGAGTTGTCAAGAACTGCAAGGCTGGTAACCACTTTGTAGACTTTGGCCATAACGTCAGCAGCTTCTTTCTGTTTCTGTGCCACATCTTCTCCTTCTGCTACATGGGCCAGTAATGGAAAGTAGTGGGAAATATATCAACATTTTCAAAATGAATTGTGTCTAGTTTCTATGGAGGCTGGTAGGCCTTTTGAGGGAGTGATTGAATTGCTTCTTTGTACTGTAAATTGGAGTATTCATGTTCAGAGGGAGTTTACTACGAGGCATGTGATAGTATGGAAATATCTGAAGACAATTTGTAATGACATATATTTACCTGTTTCAGAAGTTGTAGGCTTTGGATATGAGAATCTGCAAGGGGCTCCTTTTCTACTTTTACATGTTCTGGTACAGTGGTAACACTAGTGTGTGGTGACTAACTAACTTGTACAGCAGTGGATCCTTGTCTTTATCAGGCAGTGCACAAGCTACGTGCAAAAGCAAATTCTGCATCTGTATGCACATCTAGACAAGGCGCATTCTTCACATGGACAGCAGCATGGAAGTGTGTAGTTCGGTCACCCTGCATTTCCTTTCTCAAGTCATAATTGAGTATCTGTTGGATTGGATGGGCTCCACTCAGGATGACTTTATCCCGTTACTGTTCAAATACATGGCCAATGTGTCTTGCAATAGTGACAGGACTTCTCTGCAGCCATGTTCATTTGGCTGCCAGTCCATATTTTCTATATCTTGTTCTGTCAGAGACTGTCCATACTGGTGAGCCACTACTTGCATAACCTATGGCCAGTGAAACTCTGCTGCAGATCCTGTTATAAAAAAAGTATATGGACCATACTGTCTCAATTTTGCCAACATGTCTAGGTGCATCTGTTTATAGTGTCGGGGTGTCCTTCTGATTGAGTGTGACAAAAAGCTGGTTATCTTGTGGAGCATTGTGTGTCTTTTAGTTGACCAACAGTGATGGCTTCCTGAAAGCGTTTGTGCGTTGTTGTAGAAATGCTCAGTTTTACAGCTTTCCGTTCTAATCAGTCCATGGCTTGGAATGTGTAGTCCAGGCTTTCTGCAAATCTGCTATCTTTGCACAGAAAACGTGTATTTATGTATCTCTTTGCTGAGACTTTACTGGGTGTGTCTCTCCATGGTAGGTGTCGTGACCTGTAGGGAAAATATTTGGGAAAGCCATACCTTTCCAATGAGGTTTTTTGTTAACATATGTTGGAATCTGCCCTTCAGTGGGGGCAAGGTGTAGAATGTCATTTGTCCTTACATGTGGGCCATCTGTTGGTTGCATGCATGTGTCACTGTTGATTGCTCTAGTATTGTCGATCATATCAATGACTTCCTTTGGATTCTCCGCTTCATCTTCATTGTCTATTATTTGTGCCTTTCCTGAGGCTTGTTCAGTGTTGGTTGCCTCCTGTTCTTGTGTATGTTCTTCATCCACAGTTGCTGCATGCCATAGCTGTGGATCCTGGCCCTGGCTGTTACTGTGCCAATCACTACCAACTGTTACCTTACTATAGCTCTGATTGTGGTGCTTTAGATACTTTAAATCAGTATTAACATACTCTGGGGGGATGCATTGCTTATGTACAGTATTTCTGTCATACAAACGGTGTTTTATGCCCAAAGTTGTTATTTGACTTTCTGATGTTGGGCGGGGTAAATTGGTAGAAACCTTGTTCAGATCAGATGGAACCAGAACTACTTGGCCCTTTATTCCATGTTGCGCTTTGCGCTCCACGAGGCATAGCTACTATCGTCATAAATGGAATTATCTTTCATATCAACTGAATTTCCAGGGGACACAATCTGTTCAAAACATGCAGGATATCAACTAATGACAAGTTGTTAAACTGTGCGTACCCATTTTCAGTTTCTTATAGCATGTTGTACATACTCATTCTTGACCATGTGACACCTGACCAGTTAATTAGTTGGTCATATCAGAACGACTTATTTTTCCATATTATTTTTGTCAACATGTACCACTGTTTTTCCGCATAAGAGCCTTCAACAGCAGGAGGTCACTGCTTGAAAAAAGCCATAAATTGTTGTGATGCTGTTTCTGTTCTAGACGCATGTGTGAGTTTTTGCATCTGTGTTGTCTCTGCATCGTGTTATTTGGAATTAATCAATCTTTGCCAAGGTCTGCGTTTTTCAAGTGTGGAAGCTTGCATTCTTTCCTTATTTTTGGCTTTGAGAGCATGGACGATGGCTGCCATTGATGCTTTCTTTCTTTCCTTGTCTTTTGAATGTTTAGCTATTACTTGTGACTGAACCATGGCTGCTCTTCATGTTTTCTTTCTTTCCCTGTCTTTTTCCCCCCTGTTCAGCTATTACTTGTGATTGGACCATGGCTGCTCTTGATGCTTTCATTCTCATCTTATCCTTTGTTTTTTTCTTGTTCTGCTCTCTTTTCATCTCTGTGTGGTCTATAAATTTTTTCTGCTCTCTGTCTTTGAGTTTGTCAGCAGCTGTTGTACAAGAAGTATGTTTGGAAACTTTACAGGTTTGTTTTCCAGTACTCTTTTGTTGATATTTTTGCTCCGATCTAGCAGGTTGGTCGTGAAAACATTGGTCCAAAAGTTTTGATGTTTTAGGAGGTGGTTGTTCTGCATTGGATGGGATCTTCCTTTTCTGCGCAGGCATCTCTCTGATATAAGCACTTGACAAAGCTGGCACCTTTGGGGGGGGGGGGGATGTGCTCTTTATCATGGAGAATTTTCCTTTTCAATGGAGGTATCTGTATGAAACTTTATAAACCTGGAATTGAATTCTTTACTTAATTTTGTTGTCACAGTACAGACTTGACAGAAGAGTATTATTTGAACATTTACATATATACAATCATTGTAGGACCCATAATTTGTTGCCATGACAACAAAAAAACTCATACTGTAGGTGCTGCAACATCCTTTATAGCAACTGTCTGTGAAAACATGCCAATGGAGGATAACATCGATAATAATAATAGAAAATACAATATGTCTGAAGAAAATAAAATCTTGAGGCCTTTCTTGAAGTATTGATTGCTTTCCTTTATGTGCTTTGACATTGTAATCAGTAGCTTTATTAACTAAAACAGTTCTTTGCTGGAATCAAGCAGTAATCCGTCATACACTGAGCAATGTGCGGAAAAAAGTTCTTTGCTGGAATCACACATAGCAATCAGAAGCTTAGTTAACTAAAACAGTTCTATGCTGAAATCACACATTGAAATTTAGCTTAATTAACTAGAACACTTCTTTTTAATCAACTAAAAAAGTAGCATAACATAGTTTTCGCTTTGTGCATGCTCATGCAGTAATCCTTTATACACCGAGCAACATACAATATACACCACACTTAAAACAAATCTTGACTTGAAACTGGAGAAGTATTATCTTGGACAGGTAAGATTTCTGCACTACATGCTTCATTGTCCTTAGTAATAGATGCAGACACACTGCATGCTCCATTGTCCTTAGATACAGACACTTGATCCTTGACACAAGGGATATCCTCCTGAGGATCCTTTCCCTTTGGGGTATCTTCTTTCTGCCTTTTCATATGAGGCATCTTCTGTGAAAAAGCCAAATGGACAGAGACTTTCTTGAGACAGCTTCAATCGCTCATCTGTTTCCTCTTTCTGTTTTTTTGTAAGTTGTCACTCTCCAGCTTAAGGCAACACTTATCAGTAGCCAACGAGGCATTTCGTGATATTCATAGAATTAACCTTTAAGAGTATATCAGATCTTTTGCACAAAACTTTCCTGTTTTAAGTTTGAACATCCAATCTGTAAATGCAAAATTTGATAAGCTGAAAATATTACTTGATGAATTACTAAACCAAAACATTGAATTCAGTGCCATCTGTCTGCAAGAAATTTGGTTGGAAGGATCTTATCCGGACACTAGTCTTTTTGAACTTAACAACTATATCCCCATTTCTCTTGGGGCTACTTGCAGTTCACATGGAGGATTATTAATATATCTACACCAAAAGTATCAATATGCGATCAGAGATTTCTATTCTCCAAATAGTCTGTGGGAGGGTCAATTTATTGACATGTTTGGAAATAATTTGAAACAAAAAATTACATTTCCAACATATACAGGCCACCCCGTGACTTAAACGACCACATAGAATCATTTATCAATGACATTTCACCGATTTCATCAACTTTGTCCCAGGAAACATCAGACAAACTAACTGTGGGTGACTTTAATATTGACCTGTTAAAAGCAAATATTAGAGAGAAGTATCCAGATTTCTGTAATATTATGATGAATAACGACTTTACGCCTAAAATAACCTTACCCACTCGTTTTTCTGGATGAAATGCAACTTTGATTGATAATGTCTTTTGTAGTTTAACCCGCAGTAACAAGGTATGTCTATCTGGCAGTATGTTCACAAATTTATCTGATCACCTACCATATTTTATATGCGTAGACCAAAACATAAACCTTCAAACCCCACCTAAATGTGTTCAAATCGAAACAAAGGATCCTGTGTCAATTCAAAATTTTATGCAGGATATAAATAATACTAAGTTCATGCAAGTTTCCGATAATGATTTAAACTGCGACCCTAATCTCAACTATGACAAACTTATAAAAATAATACATCACTCTAAAGATAACATCTACTCAACAAAACCGTCCGTTTCAACAAATATAAACATAAAAAGTCACTTGGATTGCAAATGGAATTCTGGGATCAATAAAATTTTCGCGACAATCTCTACAAACAAATGAAGATCACACATCCTGATTCTCAGCAATTTCTGACCTTGAAGCGAAATCTAAAAAATTTACAACAAGATACTAAAATTCAACAAAATAAAGGGAATCACTATCACTTCCAATTTGAAAATTTCAAAAACGACACTAAAAAGACATGAGATGTTATAAAAACGATTCTAAATGTAAATAAAAGAAAAAATGATTTTCCCTCTTTTTATATGATTGATGACAGAACCGAATCTAATAAGAGTCAAATAGCAGACAAATTTGATGAATTTTTAACAGGTATTGCCCCAAAACTGGCAGCCATCATAGACCAGCAAAACTTACCTCACTACAGCACACACCTTTATCATCGATGGGAAAATATTTTCACTTTTATAAATAATTCTGCAGCTGAGGTTGAATCAATATTAAACAATTTTAAACCTAAATCTAGCTCGGGGCGTGATCAGCTATTGGTGAGACTTATAAAGAAGATTAAGTCTTCACTGGCGATTCCATTAGCTCATATGATTAACCAATCTCTTACCACTGGAATATTTCCGGATGAACTTAAAAGCGCTAAAGTAGTACCAAAATATAAGAAGGATGACGAAAAGATTTAAATCACTATAGGCCTATGCCTATATCTCTACTTTCAACTCTTTCGAAAGTTTTTGAAAGAGTGGTCTACCGTCAACTCTATGACCATTTTGCATCACACCATATTTTTTACAGAAGTCAACCTGGCTTCAAACAGCTTCATAGTACTGAAACAGCCACTTTAGAATTTATTGATAGAATATAAATATGATTCTCGATAAAGGAGAAATATCCCTAACTATCTTTTTAGACCTATCTAAAACTTTCGATACTTTGGATCACGAAATTCTCTTATGCAAATTAAAATATTATGGTGTTTCTGAGACACCTCTAAAATGGTTTAAAAGCTGCTTGACCAATAGAACCCAATATATTCAGCTAGATGACATCCATTCCAAGCTATTACATATCATAACTGGTGTCCCACAAGGATCTATCTTTCGGCCACTTCCTTTTCATAAGCTATGTTAATGATCTTTACCTAGCCACCCAAAACTTTGAGTCAGTACTCTATGCTGATGACACAACTCTCATAATTTCACTTTGTGCTTTCAAGTTTGGACCTCAGTCAAACAACAGGTATATCTCAAACAAACTCCGAACTTAATAAAGTATTTCACTGGCTTGCTGCAAACAAATTATCTCTATATATACCAAAGACCAAACATATGCTTTTTTATTTCCCTCAACGTTGGTTATACATGACTATTAATCTAAAGATAAAAGACACACAATTAGAACAAGTGAGTTTGATTTCCTAGGGCTGATAATCAACGAAAAATTAAACTGGAATGCCCATATAAATAAGATTGCTAATAAAACTGCTCGCATTATAGGAATGCTTAAAAGGCTACATCATCTGCTTCCTGAAATACACTACTTTCAATTTACAATTCTCTGTTTCTGACACATAATAATCACTATATTGACTTGGGGTTATTCCTGTGGTCGCAAATATAAACTTCAGAAATCAGCTATTCGTTTTATATGTTCTACACATTATTATGCGCATACTGAGCGTTTACTTAAGGACTTCAAGGTTTTCAAAATGCCTCACTTGTTTAAACTTAAAGCTTTAAAATTTTACAATAAGTATACTAAAAACGAATTACCTGGCTACTTTAATAACATGTTCTCAGCCTTACCTGTTACTCACCCATATTCTACGAGATATCGCAACACTCCTGACAATGCCACCCCCAACATACATGTGTCCACCGAAAAGTGCATAAGGCACTCTATCCCCAAATTACTCTCTGATACACCCGTACACATAAAAAGGAAAAATTCACACACACTCCTTTTCTGGGTTCACTAGATATGTCAAAACATATTATATAAACCAATATTCTGAAACTTGCTCCATTGTTGATTGCTGTGTCTATAATAACACTTCATAATCATTTCTGAAACCTTGTATATTAGTGCCGGAGTTCTTTGTCTTTGATTCTCTCTGTGATGGACCGAACTTTTGTTGAAACTGGGTGTAACATACAAGTCAACTTTTCCTAGGTGGCCCTTGCGGAAGCGGATGTTTCTCATCCTTAGCAGGGTCATCCTGACAATTTTTGTATGGCAATTCCATTCTCACTATTATCTATCCATTTTTTGTCATATATGTTTTTGCGCAATTACCAAAATGTGTACAATTTATTCACACCTATGTAGAATAAAATGAATCTGAATCTGAATCTGTGGTCGAAATTTCCTATTGGCCGATTCAAGGATATCAGCGGATTTATCAAACTGATTTGTGAGTTTAGCAAGTTCTTCAAAAGCTATATCTTGTGAGCACTGCCCCATTCACCTCCATATAATGTTTGACATGTAAATGCTTGGCGGGAATGATGGTTACAAAATCTACAATTTGAGCCCAACATGGTCAAAACCAGCTGAAAACGGACCAAGTTATGGCAAGAAGAAAAATTTCAAATGGCAAAATGACATTGACCTTTGACGTTTAGGGGTCACATGTAAATTACAAAAAAAAAATGTGTAGTGTAACAAACCTATGAATTGAAGTTGGATTGGCAACTGTACCTATAATAGTTTGAAGATGTTCAAGATTTAAATTTCAGATGGCCCTAACTTGTAAAATTTTCAAAACTGCCAAGTCTCTTTACGAAAACTCAAGACTTCATGTATGTATGTTAAATCATGCCAAGTTTGGATTTCAACATACAATAGTTTTCAAATGAAATATCAGGCAAATTTGCTGGTAAAGACAGAAAGAAACAAAAAAATTCCCAGAAAGCAGTATGTCTGTGTTGGCACACAGACATAAATAACGAAGCTCAACAAAAACAGAATGTCCGCGTGGGCAAACAGACATCATATAATATGAATACAATAATTAAGACGAAATGCATTAACACAGCAGGAAATTAAATAACTTAAGATAACTTTGGAAACTAAAAAGGGATGAACTAAACCATTGTCAGCACTGATAGAATTATTACAAGTAACTAGGTCATTAAATCCAAAAAACTAGAAAAGAAGATTTGATTCAAAGTAAATCTGTCTGTGCCTTAAGTTGTAAATATGGCTAGATGAAAATGTCAAAGGTCCAAATGACCTTGACCTTTCAATGTTGCATGTAAATTACAAAAATGAGCAGTGTAATAAACCTATAATTTGAAGTTGGATTGGTTACCTGTACCTATAATAGTTTTTTAGATATTCAAGATTTAAATTTTCAAATGGACCTAATTTGCATAATTTTCAAAATCATTGAACTACTTTAAAAAAACTTAAGACTTCATGTATGGAAGTATAATCATGCCAACTTTGGAGTTTCTAGGTATATTAGTTTTTCAAATGAACATATTTACTTGTAAAGAAGAAAGAAGACTAAAATAAAGAAAGCAAGAATTTCCAGAAAAACAATAGGTCTATTTTGGCACACAGAAATACTGATAATTTTGTACCAGTGTCCATAGACAAAAAATCAAACTTTGCGTAAAACGTAGTAATTAAATTTCAATTGGTGTCCTTGATAAATTTTTTTTTTAAGTATATTTTTTCTTGAAATTGAATAGGCTATATGTATACAATTGTATACATATTAACGCATATTGATTTATTTCATTTAAATTGTGCGCGCTAATCAGCAAAATGGGTCGCAACAGTCTAACCCCGTCACTAATCATTAGATATACCTCTCCAGTTCACTCCACTCAGTTATATTCTTCAACCTGCATGGTTACATTTATCTCTGATTTATAGGTATAATAATGTAACTACCTCCACCGTAACGTGAATTACAGTACCTGTGATTTCTAGGTATATTAATGTAACGTCCGGTCTCTAGTGGGAGTTTATCATTCAGTGATCTAAATTTACACAAACTTTTAATCAACTTTAATCTTTTTTCCTGAGTAGTAAAAATCAAAATTATCAACAACAGGTTTTTTATTACCAAAAATTACAACTTCAGTTGTTTCAATATTTACTCAGGTTTTCATTTTTATGCACAGTGTGTTTGTACAAGAAAGGACACTCCTAGGCCTAAAGAGCATTTTTTGTAATCCTTCATGACTAATAAAACGTATCGGGAACAATCATGAGCAGAAAAAAATACAAAAATTATTCAAAGCTGCATATTCATCATGGAAATTAAGAGGAGCTCCCGACCAGAAAGTCTTATACGGTAGGTTATTAACATAAAGTTGAAAACAGAAACGGGAATAAATTCTCTCCCCCCCCCCCCCCGCCCCCACCGTCTTACGCCTCTTAGAGAAACCAAGTAATCAGACTTGTTACCATTATAAGACACACAAGAGTTAATGTTCTCATCCATGTTATAAATCAGTTGCAAAAGTCAACCAGTTATCCTGAGTTAGGTAATTTGATCAACAGATCACTGCTAGAACTTGTACCATCAAAAGAAGCTCTATAGTCTATGAAAGCACAGAATAACTTCTTGAACATATATATATATATATATATATATATATATATATATATATATATATATATATATATATATATATATATATATATATATATATATATATGTATGTATGTATATATAAAGTATGTTTTTGATCAGAAAAACCATATCCATAGAAGAGTAGGCCTATGCTTTACGGAAACCTGCTTGGGTTAGTCTTTTATTGATTAAAGCAGTGAACATATTTCCAAAACAACTCTAAAAAGTAATTCATCGATAGCTTGATGCTCAGAATCGCTACCTTTGTTTTTATATATGGGTACAATAGGCCTACATCCATTTGACCAGCCACAAGGTACACCAGAGTTCAAAATTCTGTTAAATAAATGCGCGTAAACAGGTAAGAGGAAGTCGCCAGTTTGTTTAACATATATTCATTTACAATATGATCAGGCCCAGCAGCCTTATTATTATTATTATTATTATTATTATTATTATTATCATCATCATCATCATCATCATCATCATCATCATCATCATCATCATCATCATCATCATCATCATCATCATCATCATCAGCATCATTATTATTTTGAACCCAATATAATGCTTTTCACCTCTTCTTCTGTCAGTGTCACCTCTGAATCTAATGCCAATCAACCTTCGCTAAATAAAGAATGGTCATTATCACCAGCTGTTGTGGTATTAGAACTATCATTATCAACAGAATTGTTTACAGTATGACCGATGAATCCTGCTTTTTGGTAACGTAACTTCGTAAGCAATTTCCAGTAAGCTGCAGGCTCACAAGCCAATTAAGTTTAAGACTATGCAATTTATGGATACTGTTTTATATATTCCTTTTGTGCCTGATATACCTGTATGTATTTCTGTCAAATAAACCACTTCTGAGTTCTGAGAGCTTTTCTAATTTCTTTCTTATAAACACGACAGAAGAACAAAAATTATCCATGCCCTGTCTAGCATGTAGGCTCATCATTCGTTTTGAGTAAATTTGCCGCTGCTCCAGAGGCCAACTGTCCCTCATCATCAATCCCTGAAATTTGCAGAAAATTTGACCGATTTGCGGTGTGTGTGCCTGATCAAAATTGAGTATTTGCTGCTATATTCTTTGTTAATTAATTTATGTCCCTGATTGTTTTGAGTAGGCCTACTTGTCCCTGAAAAGACACTTTGAATGTTGGCATCCCTGCTAGTTTCGCCATACCGTTGTGTTGCTATTATACCGCATGTTCATTGGGTGCACCACAACACCGCTGGCCACTCGTCTTGGGACTATCAACCGGTGGCGTCACCGAGTGAGAAAAAGGAACACCACAGCGATGGCGGAGGCGGACAACGTGCCGCGCGTTCAAGCCAAGTTCTTCACGAAACAGGCTCAGTAAGTGATCTTGTACAGTCGATGACTTCGACTTCGTATGAGTAAAGGTCGTTTAGATTATTCAAACGACAGAAAAATGAAAGCTCTGTCGTGTCTGGTCACCAACAAGCAATTTCTGTCCCTTGTGTACTCTTAATATCGCTCACTTTTTTTTTCTTCACTTCAGTCAGACATAGTCGTCTACATTTCCCTACGGTCATTGGATTGATCATTTGCAGTTTCCCGTCACAATTTAATGAAGCCATGTTGGCATGTTCATGGGGGGTAGATACCTCGTCATACCATCAAAACTGTGTTTGTATTTTTCGTTTCTCCTGTTATCCTGATATTGGCATTGATTTTCAGTTCCCTCGACTGCAGATTGTGGATCAAAAGTCGGGACAAAACGAATCGTAGTTTCATGTCCATGATCTAAATTCTGAATCAGTCTGATCTTAAATCATAGTCATAGATAAGGACAGATAATTTAATGTCAGTGATTTAATATAATATGGATAAAACCCCAAAAGCGAGCGAAGCGCCTTAGCCATAGCCATATAGCTTTGTCAGCAGTCTGCCATTTGCTGAGTGCCTCTCTGTGTATGTGCAACCCACAGAGTACTGACTATTCGGCAAAGCCTAAGAGTTCATAAAACTGACCATGTTTTAGCAAAATTTCCTAATTTTGGCTTGACGATACATGTAGACTGTTACCGACCAGATGTTTTCCAAGTCGGATTGCTCTTATCACATCATCATCACTATGTATGGATCAACACTGAAGGGCAACACTCAAAAATGTGCCACTCTGCAGATGCTGAGATCTGATGAGTTTCACCAAATTATGTTCTCTATATCATTTATCACTGAAAGAAAACACGATGATTTTAAAGTAAGTAAATGGAAGATAATACAATCGGCAGGAGGCAAACAGGACAATGTAAGGTAGGAAGGGGAACCACTCTAGTAGAATCTCTACACAGACTACACTGCGTTTTACCCAGTACCACAAACTGGACCAGTTTCCCTCCCAGCTTCTTCTTGGTTGATGCCTATGGTGAAAGTAGTCTTACACACTGCACACTGCTATCACCATATGGTGAAAATAGCCTGCAACACCATTTTTACTGTACAGTAAAAATAGTCACTCCGTAATATATATATATATATATATATATATATATATATATATATATATATATATATATATATATATATATATATATGTGTATATATATATATATATATGTGTATATATATATATATATATATATATATATATATATATATATATATATATATATATATATATATACATGTATACATATATATATATTTATATATGTGTCCTTATTCATTCAAAATCTCACAACATTGCTGCAATGTAGTTCTCTTGATTGGCAGTAGCCAGAAATTTAAAATAGCATCCAAATTTTTCAATTGTACTTGGGTCTTGGTGAGCAAATCTTTTCTGCCCGACTGCTTGTGAAGTTGCTGCCATTTTAACTTTCAAATAGCTAAATCAATTTTTGTTGACATTTATTGTCTCAGCCAAATTAGTTTTCTATTGACACACGTTTTGTGATGTTTTGCATTCCCAAGAAAACATAATGCCGAAAGAAAGAGCACGCAACTTGGGATTATAATATTATTGACAAAATGTTGCAGTATTTTCAGATCGATGTCTTTAAAACTGCCACATTAGAAAATATTAAAGTTAATGAAACTGAGGGCAGATGTACCTTGCACAATGTTTTTTTTTTTAGCACTTTCATGGTTAAAAATTGGCAAAACAATATAAAAACAGACGTAAAATTGCACTCGTTTCTGCCGTCCGTAGGACTGGATCGCTACTGGTAAACACAGCATGTTTGGTATCATTGGAAAGTTCAGAACATTGTTTACATCAGTAAAATACTTTCTTATTGGTTAAGTGTGATCACAATGTGATTAATTTATGCCAAACATCACTGTGTCAATCGTTAGAATTGTTATTTAGATGATCATTTCTATTGGCTGATGTAGATGCAGAATGGATGCCGGGCACAATAAAAGCAGAAAATCTAGCTCTTTTGATGCTGTCAAAGTGTAAAAACTTTGATAGTTTCATAGGATTAAGACTCAGATAGTTCTTCTGAAGCGTTCTGTTACGATTGCAAGACATACAGAAGGATATTCACTGTACATTTGGTACCGATGAAGACAACATACAGTAAAACCTCTCACTACCGAATACCCTGGGGACTGAGTGAAAGTGTTCGGTAGTGAGAGGTGTTCAGTAGTTGGAGTTGAGGTGTTCGGCTGCTGGGTTATAAACTTGACATATTATACAAGTGTATAGCTATGTCAGCAAAACTATCCATTCATTCTTCACACAAATAACAGTACATGCACATGATGTATGCTTATAACACAAATTCAGTCATACCATGGATGAATAATTGAGTTTATTCCTCCATACACAGCTTCTCAAGGAATATGTCAAAAACTGAAGGGGAAAATGAAGTGATACCACCAAACAATATCCACTGCAAACTTTAATGTGTTGATTAACTTTGTGTGTGGGTCTCTACCTCAGTCACTGATGCCACTTCTTGCTATCAAAACACCAAAATGTGTCAGTCACAACCAGTTTCACTCAAACATGGCAATTAACTTATTAAGACAATGCTTAACTGTAGGTAAGATCACATACACTCAAGAGCAAGGTGGAATATCACACAAAAATGCTATGAAAATAATACAGTTTCCACTTTATTTGGAGACAATTCCAGCAATCAGGGTTCTCAATTGCCTGCTTAGCTTACTCAATGGGCTGTTGGTTTTGATGGCTGATTGGTCAGCAGAGGATATGCAGCAGACATACCAATCAAAGTCATTTCTGATCTAAGGCATTCTTTCACAGAAGACTAGACAATAATCTTGATAAATTATACCAACCAAGATGTGATGTGTTTACCACAGAGACAGGGTGCCAAGCGGAGCATTTTACAAAAGCATGTCTTATCACCTGTCCTGTGTTGGCCCAGCAGGGTGACTTACATGCATACAATGTGCCAGCTTTTACCCCTAAAGACAAACAACCAGCAACTGACCATGGGCCTGGTTAGGACTCCCAGAGAAAGCACATGTTTGGTAGTAGGAGGTTCATTTGTGGCTTTGGGACTGAAATAAAGTGTTCTGTGTTCAGAAGTGAGTGGTGTTCGAAAGTGAGAGGTTATGAACATCCAAGAACACCCAGGTGCCTACTAAATAACATGTAAACATTTGGGACTGAAAAAAGTGTTCAGATCTGAGAGGTGTTCACTAGTCAGAGGTGTTTGGTAGTGGAAGTTTTACTGTACATCGATTGATCGGACTCCATTGGTCTTGCCTTCATTAAAACTAACCGTTTATTGTTAATAACTTGTAAAATAAGCAAAACTAGAAAAGATGATTTGCTGCATAGCAAATCTGTGTATTCAAAGCTTATTATGACAATGTACAATTGGTATTTCAGTACTACGGTGTGCTATCAGTATGACAATGTATATGGGTACTTCAAGTACAACAGTGTGTGATCTGTACAACAATGTTATGACTTTACAATCGACCTTTTAATACTAAGTGTTTGATCAGTACAACGTTATGAAAGTGTACAATGGGTACTTTAGTACTACAGTGTATAACAGATACAATGAGTTAGTGTAATCAACTGGTTTTCAGGAACAATGTTGGAAAGCCACACTTGACACAAAGCAGCCTCAGTGTAACAAGCTCCAAGTTTAATACAATGCACCCAACTTATCTTTTTGATGATGGAAAATACTTTGTCAATTTGCCTGAAAGTACTCTAATTCAACTTAAGTTCAATTTTACAACATAAACCTCTGTATAATCCCAGAAGTATGTCTTACACCGCTCAGCCAAGCTTGTGTGCTGGCCTGTCTTGTGTACCTGATGCAGGCCCAACCTGCCCCTGTGCACAGAGAAGTGAAATGCATCTGTTATGCATATTAATTGGCAACATCTAAAAATAGAGCACTGTCACAGCCGAGGTAGACAACATATTACTCAAAGCCACACTGCATCTTCCACCCCTACTCTGTGGGTTTGAAATTTATGAATATGGGTCATGTTTTTTCTACAATTCACATTTTCAACTTCTCCAAAACCGTCGACCAGATTTACTTCAAACTTGATGGGAATGTACCTTGGGCAGGTCTCTACAAAATTTAATCAAATGGTCATGCTCTAATGGTTTTTGTATTTTTTATGAATTTTTTGTTTGTTTGTTTTTTGAAGGGGGGGGGGGCGCAAATCTTAAAAGATCTTCTTCTCTGAAACTGCTCACCCAATTGCTTCTATATCACATAGGAACACTCTTAGGGACTCTGACTTTTTAATTTGTTCACCAGGTGGCGCTGCATTTTTTAAAATGATTTTTGTGTGTTTTTGCTTTTCGACTGCTTCTTAAGAACCACTCAGATTAAGCTGAAACTTGATGGATATATGTTCCTTGTGAAAGGGGGAAACAAAGTTGTTTCCTAGGTGTCACTGCTGTGGATTCCTGATTTTTAACTTTTTTTTTTTTTTTTTTTTTTTTTTTTTTTTTTTTTTTTTCAATTTGGGTCCTTATCAGCTAACACACCTTTCCTATTGATAAGTAAGTCAATGGGCATTCTGATGCTAATTCACATTTTGCACTTCTCAGAAAAAACTGTCTGTGGGATTGACTTCAAAATTAGTTGCAATGTACCCTGGATGGGTCTCTACCAAGTATGTACAAATGATCAAGCTCCAGTGATTTTTGGATTTTTTATGTTTTTTTCTGAAAATCTGTTAAAAAGTTTAATAGGAGAGTTTAACATGGGAATTTCTAGTAATGGTTATAGCCTCAATAATTTTGGCCAGATTTGTGTCAGACTTGGTAGGGATGTACCTTGGATAAGTGTCTACCTATTTTGTACTATCACAAGTTCACAGAACCACAAGTGTGATGAATGTCTAGGTCAGCTGAGCATGGGCTCTTCACACAGCCCTCTTGTTTTTTTTCTGTCTTTTGTTTTGTTTTTGTTTTTTGTTTTTTATCTTTGTTGCCAATTTGCAAGGATTAAGATGCAAGTGTATTTATGATTTTATCTTAAATAATTAGTGACTAATATGGACATTTATGGGGTGGATGGTTTGCGGTCAACTTTCGATTCTTTATTCAACAATTAACATCACAGACACCCAAACATAATATTTAAATATATATAAATTCTTTGGAGCATGACGATTACACACATACATTGCATATGGTTTGTTATCCTGTTGCAAATACATTTTGAGCTAGGATGGATTGAAGTGGAATTTATTATGTCTCCCGTTGGAAGCCGGGAGACATATTGTTTTAGTGCCCGTTTCTTCCGCTTCTTGTTGTTGTTGTTGTTGTTGTTCAGGTTCTTCAACACTTGGTTTCCGTGCGATAAGTCTTGAAGAACTTGACAGAATTTGATGAAACTTGGTAGGATTATGTATCTAGGCAAGACCTAGGTTGGGATTGTATTTGGGTGACCTTGACCTAATTTTCAAGGTCACAGGGTCACTTATGTGAAATTGGTTTCTGTGCGATAAGTCATGAAGAACGGGATGGAATTTGATGAATCTTGGTAGGATTATGTATCTTGGCAAGTCCTCGGTTGGGATTGTATTTGGATGACCTTGAGCAAATTCTCAAGGTCACAGGGTCACTTATGTGAAATTGGTTTCCGTTCGATAAGTCTTGAAGAACTTGATGGAATTTGATGAAACTTGGTAGGATTATGTATCTTGGCAAGACCTAGGTTGGGATTGTATTTGGGTGACCTTGACCTGATTTTCAAGGTCACAGGGTCACTTATGTGAAATTGGTTTCCATTCGATAAGTCATGAAGAACAGGATAGAATTTGATGAAACTTGGTAGGGTTATGTACCTTGGCAAGACCTAGGTTGGGATTGTATTTGGATGACCTTAAGCGAATTCTCAAGGTCACAGGGTCACTTGTGTGAATTGGTTTCCGTGCAATAAGTCATGAAGAACAGGATAGAATTTGATGAAACTTGGTAGGGTTATGTACCTTGGCAAGACCTAGGTTGGGATTGTATTTGGATGACCTTGAGCGAATTCTCAAGGTCACAGGGTCACTTATGTGAAATTGGTTTCCGTGCGATAAGTCTTGTAGAACAGGATGGAATTTGATGAAACATGGTAGGATTATGTATCTAGGCAAGAGCTAGGTTGGGATCCTATATGGGTGACCTTGACCTAATTTTCAAGATCACAGGGTCACTTATGTGAAATTGGTTTCAGTTCGATAAGTCCTGAAGAACTTGATGGAATTTGATGAAACTTGGTAGGATTATGTATCATGGCAAGACCTAGGTTGGGATTGTATTTGGATGACCTTGAGTGAATTCTCAAGGTCACCGGGTCACTTATGTGAAATTGGTTTCCGTTCGATAAGTCATGAAGAACAGCATGGAATTTGATGAAACATGGTAGGATCATGTGTCAAGGTAAGACCAAGGTTGGGACTGTATTTGGGTGACCTTGACCTAATTTTCAAGGTCACAGGGTCATAAATGTGAAATTGGTTTCTCTGCAATAAGTCCTAAAGAACTTGATCAAAATTGCTAGAGTAATGTACCTAGGTGAGAGCTAAAATAGGATTGTAATTTTCAAGCAAACTTGGTCATTTGTGATTTGTTGTCACCTGTAGCTTATTCAGAGACGTAAGTGTTCCACCGGGAGACATTTGATTTTCTGTTGGAAAATCAGTCTGTTCTAGTTTTTGTTGTCTTAGCTGTCCTTAAATGAGTTTCTGCTGAAGATACCAGCATGCAAAAAAGATGAAATCTCTTTCTCTCAGCACCATCAAAACATGGACCAATTTATAACTTTACTCCCTTGTCATGGGAGGATGGAAACATAAAATATATATTGCTGAATTATTTTAAAAGTTTAATGGCCAGTGATAATTATGTTTAAAGTATGAATAATTTTTATATTGTGTTCAAGATAAATCACACAGAGCTATGAATTTGCATGTCCGACAGGCTGGGACAAGTCAAATTCCAATCAGGGCAAGTGAAAGACTAGCCTTGGTGGCAACCAGAAATTTTAGTTTTCTGAATAATGTTTGTATCGATGGACAAGCCTCTTTGGACAGGGGGCCAGTTAAATGGTAGATTTTCTAGCCCTGAGGACTGCCACTGAAAAACAGAATTGCAGAGCTTTGTCGCAAAATTGTGAAGCATAACCGTATCTACACTTCTCTTTGTTTACAAAAAGTTATCACGCCAAGGCTGTTTTTGATGGGATGTTAGCATTGTCAAGACTCTTAAGGTGTTATCATTATGTATGTATATATATATATATATATATATATATATATATATATATATATATATATATATACACCAGATACTTTTCTGGGGCCTACAACTTGTCACTGTTTGTCGTTGTATTTATATTTTCAGGTAATACTCACTCTGGAAAAGTCCCACTATATATTGTACATTGCATTCATTCGACAAATTAACCTTCCCTTAACACTGATCACACATATATTCTGGATGCTACCTCTTCAAAATATCTAATTGACTTGGCTGCCATTGTGAAAATAGTGAGTTCCGCACCCAATACCAATGGTTTGTGAATGAGCATTGGGACAATCTTGCCGAGTGGGGGTGGGAAGAGGTTTAAAATATATGAAACAAAAAATATCAACTTTGCAATTATTTCAGAGCATTAATGATATATGCTGTGGCTGCGATTCACTTTAATATCCAAATCAAGTGTACTTTTGTGAGACTGTCCCGCAATCAATGCATTAATTGCGCAATGTTCAAAATGGTGCTTGAGCGTGCCGTGTTGCATTTGGATTTGTAACTAACAATGAAAACTGCTTCAGAGACAACCGAGCAGGCAGAGTAAAGTTAAGATAATAAGTCATGTTTTAAAAACTGTTTGCCCTGGTGATTCGGAGAACAGACACCTGGAACTGTGCTGAAAACACGTGGCTACGGTTCGCTGTGATTTTCCTTTCCCACAATGCATTGCACCGTGTTTAAATGGGCGCTCAATGTACGTGCGTTATTCATGCACCTTCGTGTTGCGTTTGGATGTATAACTTACAATGATAACTGCTTCAGACACACCCGATCGGGCAGATTAAAGTGTAGATTGTGAGTCATCTTTTAAAAATACATTGACGACTGTTTGCTCTGGTAACTTGGAGATCAGAC
Source organism: Hermodice carunculata (assembly GCA_964020975.1). Classification (NCBI taxonomy): domain Eukaryota; kingdom Metazoa; phylum Annelida; class Polychaeta; order Eunicida; family Amphinomidae; genus Hermodice; species Hermodice carunculata. Next base: position 8,795 of record CAXHWN010002795.1, on the reverse strand, counting down.
ACCTAAAACCTAGCTAGGGCCTGTATTTTTCCGTTTCAAAATGAGTGTTTTTCCGTTTTGGAAAACTACAAATTTCGTTTCATTTCCGTTTCACTAATTCTAGGGCACGATTTTAGCACTGGTCAATAAAAAAGGAAAAACAGTTGATCTTATCGCCTCTGGAAAATGTTGATCCATCGACGAACGGCAAAGTGACTCCATATTGTTTACTATGTACGTTGACAGCCTCTACCTACAGATGGCGCTATTATCATTGTACCTCTGTTGCGCGTTATATCTATATGCCATGCAAATGAATGGATGTGGTAGCAATGGGGTCTATAGCGCGCAGGTGCCCGGCCTGTCGTTAAATTTGCTCCACGTGGTATCGATAACGCCGCCGACTCGTCAAATTTGGATCCAAGTCCGTGTGTTTTGCTTTATGCGATGACATATGTGGTGATTTTGAATTATTTGAGAGGCAAAATTCACAAATTCCGCTTAATTTCCGTGGCATTTGCCGATTTCCGTTCCAAATCATAAATTCCGTTTGAGATCATAGATTCCGTGAATTCCGTCCGTTTTCCGCGGTCGCGGAAAAGTACTGGCCCTACCTAGCGATACTAGATACCGATGCCTTTTCCCCGGCCCAAGTTGACCGTCCAGACAAGTTGAAATAAAATGCTGTGTTTGAGTTGACTTCACTGCAAAATAACGGCACACGTTGGCCAACTTTTATGTTATGTTTGTCTAACAACTTGGTTATGGTTGATTTGAAAAACCTTTTTTTTTTTAAGCTCAGCCGACTTGTCAGTCTGCTGAGCTTTTTTGAGGGTCCGTCGTCCGTCCGTCGGCGTCCACAATGTACATTTTCAACTTCTTCTAAAAAACTGTCAGCCAGATTTATTATGTCTCCCGGTGGAAGCCGGGGGACATATTGGTTTAGTGCCCGTTTCTTCCGCTTCTTGTTGTTGTTGTTGTTGTTGTTGTTGTTGTTCAGGTTCTTCAATACTTGGTTTCCGTGCGATAAGTCTTGAAGGACTTGACAGAATTTGATGAAACTTGGTAGGATTATGTACCTAGGCAAGACCTAGGATCGGGATTGTATTTGGGTGACCTTGACCCAATTTTCAAGGTCACAGGGTCACTTATTTGAAATTGGTTTCCGTTCGATAAGTCATGAAGAACGGGATGGAATTTAATGAAACTTGGTAGGATTATGTATCTAGGCAAGGCCTATATGGGGATTGTATTTGGATGACCTTGAGTGAATTCTCAAGGTCACAGGGTCACTTATGTGAAATTGGTTTCCGTTTGATAAGTCATGAAGAACTTGATGGAATTTGATGAAACTTGGTAGCCTTATGTATCTAGGCAAGACCTAGGTTGGGATTGTATTTGGGTGACCTTGAGCAAATTCTCCAGGTGACAGGGTCACTTATGTGAAATTGGTTTCAGTGCGATAAGTCTTGAAGAGCTGGATGGAATTTGATGAAACTTGGTAGGATTATGTATCTAGGCAAGACCTATGTTGAGATTGTATTTTGGTGACCTTGACCTAATTTTCAAGGTCACAGGGTCACTTATGTGAAATTGGTTTCTGTGCAATAAGTCATGAAGAACGGGATGGAATTTGATAAAACTTGGTAGGCTTATGTATCTAGGCAAGACCTAGGTTGGGATTGTATTTGGATGACCTTGAGCGAATTCTCAAGGTCACAGGGTCACTTTTGTGAAATTGGTTTCCGTTCGATAAGTCCTGAAGAACTTGATGGAATTTGATGAAACTTGGTAGGCTTATGTATGTAGGCAAGACCAAGGTTGGGATTGTATTTGGGTGACCTTGACCTAATTTTCAAGGTCACAGGGTCATAACTGTGAAATTGGTTTCTCTGCAATAAGTCTTGAAGAACTTGATGGAAATTGCTAGAGTAATGTATCTAGGTGAGAGCTAAAATAGCATTGTAATTTTCAAGCAAACTTGGTCATTTGTAATTTGTTATCACCTGTAGCTTATTCAGAGATGTAAGTGTTCCACCGGGAGACATTTGATTTTCTGTTGGAAAATCAGTCTGTTCTAGTTTCAAACTTGGTGGGGATGTACCATGGGTGAGTTTCTACCAAGTTTGTTCAAATGGTCATGCTCCAGTGATTTTTTATGAATTTTTTTGTGGTTTTTTTTGGGCAAATCTTAAAAAATATTCTCTGAAACCACCCACCCGATTGCTTTGATATCCCACAGGGACACTCCCGGGGACTCTTAGTTCTTAATTTGTTCACCAGGTGTTGCTGTGATTTTTTTTTTATGAATTTTTGTATGTTTTTGCTATTTTCGACTTCTCCAGGACCCTCACTCAGATTCATCTGAAAGGTGGTGGATATGTTTCTTGTAGAAGGGTCAAACAAAGTTGTTCACTAGGTGGCACTGCTGGGGATTCCTGATTTTTGACGATTTTTTCAATTCAGGTACTTTTCGGTCAATGCAGCTTTCCTACTGATTACTATGTAAGTCACTGGACATTCTACTGCTAAATCACATTTTTAGCTCAGCTGACTAGTCAGTTAGCTGAGCTTTTTTGAGGGTCCGTCGTCCGTCCCTGAAAAATTCAAAGGTTGAGAGGACCGGTTTAAAGCCACCAGTTGCCGTTTTTGGGTGACTGCCTGTCTCAAGTCTGGAGTGAAATTTGTTTCTTCACATTGGTATTGGAAGATGATTGTTGATGCTTTGGTAACTCTGAAATCTCTTTGCTGTCATTGTTGGGTTTGATATTGATGAATATGGGTCATGTTTTTCTACATAAGAGAATCATAGTAGAGACCGCTGTCGTCGTCCACAATTTACATTTTCGACTTCTTCTGAAAAACCGTAATCCAGATTTACTTCAAACTTGGTGGGGATGTACCGTGGGTGAGTGTCTCCCAAGTTTGTTCAAATGGTCATGCTTTAGTGATTTTTGGACTTTTTATGAATTTTTTTTCTTCTTTTTTTGGGCAAATCTTAAAATATCTTCTCCGAAACCGCTCACCCAGTTCCTTTGATATCTCATAGGGACACTCCCGGGGACTCTTAGTTCAGAATTTGTTCACCAGGTGGTGCTGCAAATTTTTTCCAATTTTTTTTATGATTTTTTGTGTGTTTTTGTTATTTTTGACTTCTTTTCCAGAGTCGTCACTCGGATTAAGCTGAAACTTGGTGGATATGTTCCTTGTAGAAGGGTCAAACAAAGTTGTTCAAAAGGTTGGCTCGGTTCACATTTTCATTCATTTTTTGAAAAATTACAAAATAAAAAAAAAATTATAAGAAACTTAAACATGGAGATTTCTTGTAATGGAAACAACTTAGATAATTTTCACCATATTTATGTCACACTTTGTGGAATTGTACCCTTGATAGGTCTCTATATATGTTATTCAAATGGTCACACTGCATTGATTTTTGCGTTAATTTTTTGGGTAATTTTTTTAAGATAAGCAGATGCATGTCAGCTGAGCACAAGATCATCATGATCCTCTTGTTAAGGATTTTTTTCAATTCAGGTACTAAATCGGTCAATGCAGCTTTCCGATTGATTACTATGCAAGTCAATGGGCATTATAATGCTAATTCACAGGACAACTGACACTAAATTTACTGTTTACTTGATAACTTGAGATCTGTTTTGAGTTAGTACCGTGGTGCTGCACATGATAACGTTTCTGTATGAAGGTCATGCTTAGACAGAACATGGATGACCTTGACCTCATTTCTGGGGTCACAGTGCAACATACATGAATTTTACTCTTCATTATAACTTGAGAACTACTTGAACCTTGATGTTGCACATGTTAGTGTTCTTGTATAAAGGTCAGACTTACTCAGAACATGGGTGACCTTGATCCTTTCCCAAGTTCATAGAGCTGCAAGTGTGATGAATGTCAAGATCAGCTGAGCAGGGGCTGTTCACACAGCACTCAAGTTTTTTTTGGGGGGGGGAGGGGGGTTTGTTTGTTTTTGTTTTTTTTTACGGGTGGTTGTTTGTGGGGTGATTTTGCTGATCGGTCACGTGTTGCAGCTGGTCCAAGGTTGTCCAACTGGAGCATTGTAGCAAAATTTTGCACCGCAGCTCTTGAAAAATGCTAGAGAATTTGGCCAGGTCGGCAATTGCAGGTACTACTCTGTACCATGATTATACCTATATTCCCATGCAGAACCTGCCAGGTTATATCAAATATATGTCAGAACATTTTCAAAAGTAAGGTGAAATCATTCTGGATGCATGAGATGAGAGTACTGGGGAGGGACCACTTTATATATTTATAGTTTAAGGATGCTCATCGGGTTAGCTTTGACTTGCACAAAAACCCCACTAAAACACTCAAATTTCACAAAATCCCCCACAAAGTATATATTTCTGAAAAGTAAATAAAGTGGAGATTCAAATGACACCATTATCATTGATGAAACTTGCCTTGTGTTTATACAGCAATTGAAGAAAGACAACCCAACAAGTTCATGGAAAAGTGGATTCAACTTTTTTGTTTTTTAATGTAGCATTAAAATTTCTTTGGAATAACAATCTACTGATACATCTCGACAAAAGCGGGTCCTGGTTTTTTCGTCTTTGGTTTCATTGCTGAGCCAGCAATGCCCAAAGTTGTGCTGATGACACCCCATTCATACATCAAAGGATTGTGACTTTGGCTTAGTGCTGTGACAGAAGGAAGTGTCGTGTCCAAAATCTGAGACCCGCTTTTTTAGTTTACCTTCTTAGGATGATATTACCGCAAACCAGATGTTTTTATGACTTAAACTGTTGAAGTTGAATCCAAAATGAGTTTAGGTACTGTTGAAAAAGCAGACACGAGAAAACTAGCTTCAAAGAGAAAGCCGTCTTCAAGGGGATTAGCATCACTTAATTCAAGCTTGGATCCTTATGACACCTTGCCAGTTCGACAGGACTGTGTGTTTAATGAGTTTTGTTATATGTTACGTCGCAAAAACTTCAAAGTTTACTTTATTCTGATGATTTTAAGCAGAAAAAGCAAAGTTCAGTGCTCATGTGTCACTGGGCTTGCCTCGCCGTTGGGTTTCGCAAGCGCCTGTTGATTGGATAGTCACCGGTGGGACAGCGCCGATAATGATTGACACGTCGCTGCCTGGCAACACCTTAGACGGGTTGGTAGCCCAATAAGCAGAGGCTCCTTGTAGGAAATCGTTTTTGCACCCGCACGGAGTTGTTCACGCCATGCCCTGGTTATAGCTGGGCATGCGCACAAGGCGGCCTGGCTTCAAGAATGTAAATGAGGTGTATTGGCCTTTTCATAGGAGGAGCTTAGCGGCAGAACCAAGACACACTCCGAAGCCATTTCAAAACAGACAGATGCTGACCAACTTTTTGGCGTAAAGTACATTTTACGGATTAAATTAGCTGAAAATTGATTCCTGCATAGGAATCTTTGATATTACTTATACACAATGTAAGAAAACTGCAGAACAGTCAATTTGAAGGCCTTTGACCTGATGCACATCCTTAAGTATTTTAGTGTTATAAGGGACCTGCAAATTATATATAGCAGCTCCCTGGAGTTATAAAAATTACGCGTTTGGTGCTTATATTTATTTATATATTAGTTTATTGAAAATTCAGATTAATCTTAATTCATAAATAATAAAAGCATTTCAGCTACAAACCTGTGCAAAGCAACTTAATATTGTTCCCAATGTCATACTTGCATTTCTGCAATTTTCATGTTGTGGTCCACCATGGAAAGTAGATAACATGGCGATATTTTTTTGAATTCATTTTTACCTCAGCTGACTTGTCAGTCAGCTGAAGTTTTGTGAGGGTCCGTCGTCCGTCCGTCGTCCATCCGTCTGTACACAATTCACATTTTCGACTTCTCAAAAACCATCGCCCAGATCCACTTCAAACTTGGTGGAGATGTGCCTTGGGTGGGTCTCTACCAAGTTTGTTCAAATGGTTACCGTCCATTGATTTTTGCATTTTTTTTATGATTTTTTTGTTCTTTTTGGGGCAAATCTTAAAAAATCTTCTTCTCCGAAACCGCTCACCCACTTGCTTTGATATCACACAGGAACACTCCCTGGACACCTAGTACTTAATTTGTTCACCAGGTGGCGCTGCAGTTTTTTTTCTAATTTTATATGAATTTTTGTGTGTTATAGCTATTTTCGACTTCTTCTCCAGAACCTTCACTCAGATTAAGCGGAAACATGGTGGATATGTTCTAGTAGAAGGGTCAAACAAAGTTGTTCACTTGGTGGCACTGCTGTGGATTCCTGATTTTTAACGATTTTTTCAATTCGGGTACTTATCGGTCAATACAGCTTTCCTATTGATTACTATGGAAGTTAATGGGTATTCTAATGCTCATTCACATTTTCGACTTCTTCTCCAAAACCGTCATCCAGATTAATTTCAAACTTGATGGCAGTGTACCTTGGGTGGGTTTCTACCAGTTTTGTTCAAATGTTAATGCTCCAGTGATTTTTGGATTTTTGATGAATTTTTTTGTTCTTTTTTTTTTTTGGACAAATCTTAAAAAATCTTCTTCTCCGAAACTGCTTAACCAATTGCTTTGATATCACACAGGAAGACACCTAGGGACTCCTTGTTGTTAGTTTGTTCCCCAGGTGGCGCTGCAGTTTTTTCTGATTTTTTGTGTTATAGCTATTTTCGACTTCTTCTCCAGAACCGTCACTCAGATTGAGCTTACACGTTGTGGATATGTTCCTTATGGAAGGGTCAAACAAAGTTGTTCACTAGGTGGCACTGCTGTGGATTCCTGATTTTTAACGATTTTTTCAATTCGGGTACTTATCAGTCAATGCAGCTTTCCTATTGATTACTATGGAAGTCAATGGGTATTCTAATGCTAATTCACATTTTCGATTTCTTCTCCAAAACCGTCATCCAGATTAATTTCAAACTTGATGGCAGTGTACCTTGGGTGGGTTTCTACCAATTTTGTTCAAATGTTAATGCTCCAGTGATTTTTGGATTTTTAATGAATTTTTTTGTTCTTTTTTTTTGGACAAATCTTAAAAAATCTTCTCCGAAACCGCCTAACCAATTGCTTTGATATCACACAGGAAGACACCTAGGGACTCCTTGTTGTTAGTTTGTTCACCAGATGGCGCTGCAGTTTTTTTCTAATTTTGTGTGTGTTATAGCTATTTTCGACTTCTTCTCCAGAACCGTCACTCAGATTGAGCTTACACGTTGTAGATATGTTCCTTATGGAAGGGCCAAACAAAGTTGTTCACTATGTGGGAATGCTGCGGATTCCTGATTTTTAATGATTTTTCAATTTGGCTCCTTTGCGGTAAATGCACCTTTCCTATTGATTACCATGTAAGTCAATGGGCATTCTCATGCTAATTCACATTTTCGACTTTTTCTCCAAATCCCTCATCCAGATTTACTTCAAACTTGGTGGCAGTGTACCTTGGGTGGGCAGTGTTCATTCTTGGTTTGTGAAGAATGGGGCCCATGGGCCCCATAAGGCTGTGAAATAGAGGCCCATCCCTGCAAGGGATGGGCCAGGCTAGGGGGGGTCCGGCTGCATGCCCCCCCCCCCCCCCCCGGAAAATTTTTAAATCAAGCATGCCAAATGGTGCATTCTGAGGCTAAAATCAAGCATTTTGAAGGTTTTATTGTGTAGTGAAAATTGTGTCTTTTTTGGTCAGTTTTTTGTCTTCAGCGGTACTAATTCCTGTACAGCAGTATATGAATCATGTAAATGTAATCAAGTGCACCAGGAAGGATCGGATCAGATTAGACTGTAATTCTGCACAAATAAAGGTTATTTTTTATACCTTTAGACTGCCAGTCACAGTGCATGCCTAGCCATAGCAAGTGGAGTCAGAGTGAAATATCCTCCTCTGGGCTTTTAATGTACCATCACTTTGTTACAGTGTGAATGAATTTGAAAGGCTTCTGATAAAACATGCTCAGATTAAGAACTGCAAAAATTATGACCAGACTCCACAGACATTCACAGTTGCATTATCATGTGATTCTTGAAGTTCATAAAAAATATTCAAGGACAGGAAGATTTCAAACTCAAAACAGACAATTTCATTGTCCACCAAATAAATTAAATATAAACAATACTGGGAAGTGATATCATATATTATGTTAACAGTTACCACTGTAATTAGTGTTTCAATTATTTGTATGACAAGTTCGATGAAATTATCTCTGCTGGCAGCACTAGGGCAAGTTGGATAAAATTATCTACCAGCAGTGCCACAAGTTTTCAGTATAACTGTTGGCTTCAACAGACTTCAACAACAAGGCAGCAAAGGAGAAAAAATTCTTCAAGTGCCTAAAATACAGCAGAAAATATATCCATGACATTTCACTCAAATCTCACTCATGTCACTTTTATATTATGTGTTTCACAATAATAAATAAAACATGAATAAATCAAGCTGCAACACAAGTAAGATTGCGATATATAATTTTATTACATAAATGACACCCGGTGTCATTTGTGTAATAAAATTATAAATCTCAATTTTGTGTTGCCGCAGGGGTCACACTAAGGATTTTTCAGTGTGGGTCCGTTGGACCCATCTTTTTCCTTTCTCAGAAAAAATAGTGAGCTCATGGACTGAGTCGATGGGTCCAGTTAGACTTCATTTTGTGTGATTTGATTGATTTTATTTGGTATGATCATGGAGGTACAAAGGGGCAGTATCTGATATCGCACACCTGTGCCATCGGGATTTTTTTTTTACTCTCTTGCACAACAAGCGGCATGTATATTGAGCATGCCTGGGCTGTTATTTTTGCGATTCATTCCACGAG
>CAXHWN010002794.1:0-13000 GCA_964020975.1 Hermodice carunculata | reverse complement strand
AGCTGTGTAAGTTTCAAGAAAATATCAATGCAAAACACGCAGTTATGCAGTAAATATAGTAATCCGACACTGATGCAATTGCATGTGCTGCTCTACGTATGCAGTATCCAGCCATTCCTTGTCCGATGATAAAGGTTTATACAACAAAAGTTGTCGATTCATAAATATTGGCAAAGATATTACGGTGTGAAAAAAAGGGACACAACTATAACAATTTTTAACAGTTACACTGGCACTTTAGCATGAATGGTGCCAGATGTCAATGTACACCCCTTCCGTGGTCAAAGTATTCAAAAAGGGGGAAAGTCCCGGTAGTCGCTGAACGCTGGTGCACTTCAGTCCACGATTGTGGGACATTACCGTGTAGAGTATTCGGTGCTAGCGTATAGGTAGTGAAGCTTGTTAACTTAGGTGTTCACACATATCCAGCTCATTGGTGATCCACTACTTATAAGGAAGAGGGATATGGCAAACCTAATATGAGCACTTCCTTTTTTCTGCCAGGCGATATGTGGTCAAAGTAGTTGTTTCAAGACTCAGTCGTCTTATTGTTAAACGAACAGAGGGGAGAGTGAGAGAGAGAGAGAGAGAGAGAGAGAGAGAGAGAGAGAGAAAGAAGGAAAGAGAGAAAGAAAGAAAGAAAGAAAGAAAGAAAGAAAGAAAGAAAGAAAGAAAGAAAGAAAGAAAGAAAGAAAGAAAGAAAGAAAGTAAGAAAGAAAGAAAGAAAGAAAGAAAGAAAGTGAGAGAGACTTTCTACTGGTGAGATTATTGACTTTATTGTTATTTTTTGTAATCAAGAGAAAATTTACAATGGCACTAAAATTTATTTAAAGAAACTCCTTAAACAAATTTTAAAAGTTGAACCAGGAAGATCGCCTTTTACGTTGTTTACCATGTTCACCTTTACTAACAAAAAATACATTTAGTTTAAGAACTGCACAACATAATTCAGATACGTTCTTTCGGGCATAGGTCGATGACTTGCGTCGCGAGAAAACTCATTGTCCATGCATTTGTGATTCAATATTTCAACGCCTCACTAAACACAATAACTAAAAATATTAAATCATTTCCGAAGATCGCGTGCAACTACATAACCATTCATTTGTCTATGGTTCCGAAGATTTCAAGCCCATATTACTAAAGCTGTCAGTGTTGCATACCATAAAATATGAACTGCTCTACCCTTAGCCCGCATTCTGTAATCTGTCTGCACATATCAAAAGCCTGGCTCTGGGTTTGCTTACATGTATACCTAGTATCTGGCTGTCAATATAAAATATATGGAGCTCATCAAGAGATCTAAGTACATAACAATCTAAGTCAATATTTAGATATGAAGTGTGCATGAAGTTTTTCCATCTAAAACATTATCCGTGATTAAACAACAGGCAAGAAGTATTGGAGAGAGGAAAGAAACTAGTTCCAGTGAATTGCTTTACCCTGAACGCGTGTCGCGCCCAAACCATGTTGAGGGAAGCCATCGACTTAGTCAATAGCCTAACGGTGGACAAAGTAGTACGTATATGGTGATTTACAGTTTTTACCCAGTTCAACACTAACACCTCTGCCTTATCATTACACTTTGAATTCTACAGGTACATGTGTGTGCAATAACGTAAACTTACAGAAATCCACCTGGTCCCAGATATCCCATGCATAGATTAAAGGCTCCAATGCTGCAAGGTGGTCCGTATGCATATATCCAAAGCTTCCAATCATACATGCCAAACTGAATTCGTCTTTCGCGAACCAGCATAATAACCGCGACAACAGCAGCCATGTTGACAATGAGTGACTGGGCGCACATGAAAGTTTGAAGTATGAAAGCAAAGGCAGAACAAAGTGCCTTTGGCGGATATTTCTCTGCAAACATTAGGTAAGCATGGTCGCAACCGTGATTGATACTGAAACCCAAGTCACACACGGCCAAATAAAATACAAGTCTTTCTCCGACAGTTCTTTCCCAAGGCCGTTTTTCCTCTTCAGAATAAAAGAAGTAGATAAGTACTGACAACGTGAAGCAGACGCTGATGAAGCACGAAGTTACCGCTGATCCGTGAATAGCGTAGAACCAAGGGTTACCGATCTCGGAAATCAGCACAGTTGTTGACGCATTTCTTCCATCCATCTCTGATCACTTAATGGATGACTCCCCTTTGAGAAATGATATGTATAGATATATCTGTTTCTCCAGGCCGAATGATGGCATACGATAGAGAAATAAGTGGTATTTTGTTTGTTTTTTTTCGTCTAAATTCTTGTTAAGGAAATAAGATGCTTTCCTTCGAGCGTTCAACAGCATTATTCATGTTTAGCGTCAATTTCCCATTGGGAGAGTACCCTGATGCATTTTTCATTGTACACTAAAATATTAATTTCAGAAATAATTCATGTCTTGCTGCCACACACAGAGACTTCAACATAGAACTGGTAAATACTAATTTTGTTGTGAATGCCCACTGCCATTGGCAGCTGCGATAATTTTGTCATGACGCATGTTATAAACTGTTTAATAGTTATGTTAGGTACCATTCAGCCTCGCTTCCAAATGTAATATAATTATTGTGTCCAGGCAATTTGTAGTACTGCATTGTAGTTATTAAAAAAAAACAAAATTAAACCAAAAATAAACCAAAAAGAAGAAAAAGGACACAAACAAAAACAAAAAATGTGTGGACCATATACATTCATTCATGATACAGACAAGGCCACAGGATACTCCAATTGATAAATCCTACAATCTCACCGACGGAAGGCCATGTAATAAGTGATTGATTGTACTGTGTAACGAACCTTTCCCATTGGATCACTTAAGTTAAAAGCCACTGAAAGAAGTGTTCTTGGAGGTATTGCTGGTTATCGTTGGTACAGTTGTTATGGAATTACATGTCCTTGAGCATTGAGCGACAAAATATTTGTTTTTCAAATCCGGATCGCTTTGTGCCTTTGGAGATCAAAATATGAGGCCTTTCCAATTAGCTTCCAAAACCGGGAAAGTTGGATACCGTGCATGTAATTTGCTGCAGGGTGCGTAGCGTCTGCAATGTAAAGGCGTATGGTTAGTTATGATTATCCAAACGCAACACCACAGAGGTGATTTAAATTGCATTGATAACGATGTTCACACTCTTTGCAATACACTGGAAGTTGGTTTTAGGAAAGTCTTACTCAGACGTGTGGGTAGTCAATCAAATGGAAGCCAGGATTTCTAAGCGGAGGAAATATATCTGTACTTAGCCAGAAAAACATGTATCATCTGCACCATTGTCCCGGCTTGTTAACCCTTGCTCACTCATTCCCAGTAGGTTTTTATCTATTGCGTTAGAAAAGGGAAATAAGAATAATTTCAGATTCAATGGCCCCATAAAAAAATATTAAAGAGTAGAGGCATACGTAGGTATAATAAAAAGATCTAAAAGTTGGAATAGCTTAATGGAGACCGTTGGTACACTTTGCGCTTAAAGCTGTTAATTTTAAACCTTACCACCCCAGGTAACAGTTCATCATTAAGTCAGGGCAGAAATTGTTTGGTGTGGTTCCATGCAGTACCGGATTAATTTTCTTGTACATATAAACGTTCATTTGAAATATTCAATTATTCCTATCGACAGTTATCCTTACCGTCAATATAAGAGGACCATCTATATTATAGATACAGGATCAGGAACCAACTAAAATGATTTAAGTCAAAACGTTTAACCATCCATGCAGGCTTTAATTGGTATTGTGACTACCTCGTTCTATAAATTGCTTCAGTTCTGGAACCGTTTTAAGTATATACTTCTGCTTTATGATGCTAATGTGAGATGTCAACCTTCAACTTCAAACAGTCAAAGAAACCAAACAAGGTAAAATGTGCAAAAAGTAAGACACGCTTATTGTAATCACTTCTTATGGTTTATGTTGCCACAAACATTTCAATATTGGAAACGAAAAAAAAAAAGTTGAATCCATTTCAAACTGGAAAAAAAAATCAAAAAAAAAAAAAAAAAAAAAATCAGCAATTGATGTGCAAACACACGACAAGTGACACAAATGGCAATAACAAAACACAATTTTGCATTATATGTACTTTTCAAGAAATGTGCTTTGTTGGACTTATTTTTAGTTTATTGTGTTTTATGTCATATTTTTGGACACCTCTGCTAAGCAAACGTACATTCTAAATTGAAACTATCAATCCCAAACACCCCAAACTTTCACCCGCAGTCCTTTACATATCTTATTGTGACATTAAGAACTTTCTAGATATGATTCTCGTAGTGTGAAGCAAGCCGCAGTAAAGGCATTTATGAACACATTCATATATTGTAAATATCATATGAAATTAACCCATGCGTATATCTATGTGTAATGTTAGTCTACTGTTGTGATTATTACGACCAGGCAGTGTGGTTTGCATAACTAGAATAACTTCAAATGATTTGACATTTGAGTACCGTAATATCGTTTGTGCCCACTTGTTCATGCGTAATCAAAATTTCGTCTACGTAATAATGTCGACAGTGTTGCAAATAGGTTTTATAGTGTCACGTTTTAGAAAGGATACATGGAACCGAGACGACCTTGTGATATTTAGACCTTTTAAGGTACCCTCATTATTTTTTATTCCTCAGGGAAACTTCACCTCTGTTTTTGGAAAATACTCCTGGAACTCAAATTGGCTTTAGATACTATAGACGCTCTGGTTTTGAGTGTAGCCTTCTTGACGATGCAATTCATTGGTTTCAAAATGGTGATTCCCCTCTGTTTTTTTGCTGAATGGACACGGGAACAATGTTCCGAAAAGTCTTCTATGAAAATTATTTTTCAAGTTGGGAAATATTCTTCGTGTCATGAAATGGTCATTTGTATACTGTAAACACTTCAGACACTATTGTGACATGACAATGCACATACAGTCTCCAGTTCAAAGTGACTTGCGGCACTCGTCAATATAAACCCTTGTCGGGATCCAGATATTTTTGCACAGTGGGGTCGTCATGTTCGAAAGCGTAATATATGTTTTACCTAGCGGCAACTTTAGGAACTACGTTTTTTTGAAAATCTACAGTGATAATAGTTCTAAGCTCGTGCTGTGCAAATAACAGATCAATATAGATGGAAAGTCTGACGGTGTTGCCAAATCTGGATAGATGTAAAGGATTTTTTGTCAAATCATAATATATTATAAAAAGCTTACCTATGCTTTTGTGTACATATCAAAAATTGACAACACACTATAACGTATATTTTTTTTGGGGGGGGGGGGAGGGCAACGAGCGGGACTCGAACCTGCAACGTTAGGCACCATTCGCCTAGAATCAATGCCATCTAATATTTTCAAAGAAATTGAGACATCAAGAAAAATGTTTTAGCCACATATCTCAAATATCGAATGTCGTATAGCAAATCAATAGTAAACAGGAATACAACCTGTGTCAATTTTTGAGCAATAATAGGAGCAAATAACGAAGAAAGTGAGTAAATATAAAATCAATAATATGTTTTGTAAAAGACGCATTTTAAGAAACTATCCATGGAAATCCAAATTAAAATATTTAGATATTTATGTCTGTACCATATACTTGTTTTTCTTTATTCATTAACTATTATTTATTATAGTTGAAGTCACAATTCGGTAAATATATCAAACCTCCCTAATATCGGATTTTTTCTGAAATCATGTTTAGCGACACCGAATAGAAATTGAAATTATATGTTGGTTCCCCACTTTCGTTGTTTTTGGGGATTTTTGTTTTTGGGGTATCCATGGTATTCCCCATTTAGATGCTGTGTTTCGCCCCATCACATAAGACACGCTCTTATGAAGGAAGTTCGACAGAAAGTCTGCAGCCTCTAACGAGTCTTACAACCACCTGTCGCCCTTGCATTGCAGTTGTGACACTTGGTTATACACGATTTATGACTATTCAACTGTTTCGGGGCTTGGCAGCTTCGTAGCGGCCTTTTGAATCATATTCATATTTTTCCTGATGGGAACCTGAGTCGGGCTGCCCGCTTCCCTCTCAAAATTCGATTCTGAAAACTCGGTGGAAATGTAATCGCCAAAGTGACTTCAATACACCTAGGCATGTGTATTTAATTTCAACAGTCATTTTAAGCTATTAACCCATTGAGTGTGCAGACCATTTCACTTAGTGTGTATGTCTCATGCGTTATTGTATTTTCTCGTTACCTGGGGCCATAATAAAGTTTTATTATTATTCTCATCATCGTCGTCGTCATCATCATCACTATCATCATCATTATTATGTCGCCAGGTCGACGACCGTTACCGACTCCAAACACGGCGCAATTACAACACTGCAGTAAAAGCCGGAAATCAAATTCCATTATAATTTCGGCAGCATTGTTACCTCAGTTCTTCTTGCTACCACTCCTTACCGGGATATGCCACACAAGCCTTCTGACATATCATAATACATGTAAGTGCAGGAGATACGTGCGCCTGCAAGATACTGATACCCGCTATTCCTTTATTGGTCCACCCCCGGTGCTTGAGCGTTAGTGGTACGAGACAAAAAGAAAAACGACATGAATAATCCTTCACTCAACCTAGCCTGCTCTCGAATAAATTGCAGCAAACGGGTTTTCAACGGTTTTAGACGCTTTGAAGTGTTCTTTATAACATATCAAAAGTCTTAAAAATTGAAGACTGGCAGAGTTATGAAATAAACATATTAGATTTCGCTATTATTTTACGCACTTTCAAAATGTTAGCTTCCACGAAACTGCTCAGCCAACTGCTTCCAAAATACATAGGGATACTTTTGAATATTCATAGGTACCATGTTATTCACGATATATATATATATATATATATATATATATACATATATATATATATGTTGCCATAAATTTTCGCTCGGGATAAGTATTCCCCATTTTTGCCGAGTAGACCCTATTTCGGAATACTGAACTCTCAAAAAATTTGGCAGATTACTTTAATAAGTCACTTGCAATCAAACAAATGAGGAGATGATATTTATCCCGGATTTCGCCGAGCAGACCTTATTCGGGAATGTAAAAGCCGCAAAATTTAGTCAGATAGAAAATCATGAAGTCACTTCCCTACACACAAATAAGGAGGCGGTATTTATCCCGAATTTTCAAAGTATTCCCCATACGGTAATGTTAAACTCGTCAAAATGTCGGCAGATAAAATATAATAAAGTCACTTCTCAACATACAAATGAAAACATGGGACTGACCCAAGACATAAATCCACGTATCTACTGATACAAGCTTTCGTTGGCGCGAGAAATCATCAACACAAATCTGGGTGGGCGCGCGGTTTCCCAGGTCCAGGGTATTATGTAGGAGTGTTCCAGTGTTATAACAAAGCAATTGGGTTGGCGGTTTCAGAGAAGAATATTTTTGAAGCTTTGCCCCCCCCCCAAAAAGACCCCCCCCCCCCAAAAAAAAAAAAATAAATGAATAAAAAAAAACATAAAAAATTAAGTAAATTAATAAAAAAAATAAAATAAAACACTGGAGCGTGACCATTGAACAAACTCGAGACCACCCAAGTTACATTGCCAGCAGGTTTGAAGTGAATCTGACTGACGGTTTCGCAGAACAAGTCTAAAATGTGAATAAGTATTGGAATGTCCATTGACGTACATAGTAATCAATAGGAAAAGTGCATTTACTGATAAGTACCCAAATTTAAAAAAAAAATAGTTAAAAATCAGGAATCGGCAGCATTGCCTCCTTTTTAACAACTTGGTTTCACACTCCAACAAGAAATATATCCACCACGTTTCAATTTAATCTGAGTGACGTTTCTGGATGGAGGGGTCAAAAATGGCAACAAGACACAAAAAATCATTTAAAAAAATGAAAAAATACAGCGCCACCTGCGGAACAAATTAAGAACTAGGAGTCCCCAGAAATGTGCCTGTATTGTATCAAAGCAATAAGGTTAGCGCTTTCGGAGTAAATTGTTAAGGGAATGTGAATGCCTGTTGTACCCTAAGCTTTCAACAATATAACCTGGGATTTAGACAGTACATCGTTGTACATTTGCATGTACGAACGAAGTCTGTGCTGATCACGTGACACCTCTAAAGCACTGTTCATGTCAGATCTCATACGAGTAATACATATTTTTGGTGGAGTTAATTCATGAAAAAAGAGCTCGCGAAAAATCTCTTTTGAGGCTAAAAATTTTACGGGCCATAATGTACCAGATAATACAGCTCTTGTTGTAAGGAGTTACACTCCGTGAACTGTACATATTGCATACCACATTGCTTGAGCGGAGACACTACCCTCGCAAAGAAAAAATAATTCATAACAATTAATAATTCAATTAATTAATCAATTAACCAATTTAAAGTAATTCATTCATTCATTCATCCATTCATTCATGCATTCATCCATTAATTAATTGATATATATATATATATATATATATATATATATATATATATATATATATATCTATATAACTTTTTATTTTTTATTTATTTATTTATCTATTCAAATTTTATTTGTTAATTTATTCTTGTATTAGTTCATGTATGTGTGTATGTATGTATGTATGTATGTTTGTATGTATGTATGTATGTATGTATGTATGTATGTATTCATGTATGTATGTTTTTATGTGTGTTTTTCTATTTGTTTCTTTATTAATTAATTATTTACATATTTATTTAATTATTTATTTATTTATTTATTCATTTATTTATTTATTTATCTATTTATTTATTTATTCATTCATTTATTTATTCGTTCATTCATTCATCCATCCATTCATTCATTCATTCATTTATTTATTTATTTACTTATTTATTCTTTTAAGTGTGTCTTTGTATACCTCTGTTACTGAATGAGTAGACACACTACTTATCAAAATTAATGAAAGCAATTTGTTACAGGAAATTTGTGGGTAACATCAGAGATTGCTGGATCCATGGGCATCTCGCCTCCTTCGTCACCCTGCTAATCCAGGACTCAATTTGGTAATGAGTGTAGTCAATAAATTAGGCTATCTGCGTGACCCAGATACTTGACCTAGTCACCCACTTTTATACATGACATATTTTTGTGTCGAGATTAACAGGTGTGTAAAGTTTCATGGTTCTAAGTCAAACGACAACAGACTTTCAGCCCGGGTATGAAGTGTAAAACCCTTTTACATAAATGTATAACTGTCATCCAGATATTTGGGCTAGTGACCTCCATTTTCTACTTGACACACCTTTAGGTCAAGATGTAGCTGTGTGTGAAGTTTGATAAAACTTAGTGAAATAGTAAAGCAAATATAGCCCAGACCGATTTTCTAGAAAATATCACTAACCCAGATAGTACACCTAGTGACCTACTTTTGGTACAAGACAAACTCTTTTGTCCAGATGCACCTGTCTGTTAAGTTCCATTATTGTCACTTGAATGGCAAGCGAATTACAAACCCGACGCCAATAGTGGCGACTAAATACTTGACCTAGTGACCTACTTTAGTTTAAGACTTACCTTTAGGTCAAGATGTATGTATGTTTTAAGTCTCATGAAACAAAGTTAATTAGTAAAGAAACATAACCCAGAAAGGATTTTATAAAGATATGATACTGTGACCCAAACACTTAGCCTAGTGAACTACTTTTGGTACACGGTAGAGCCTTATGTATAGATCACTTTTGTGTATGCTATGATTCATATAGATAACATAGTAAAGAAATTATAACCCGGACACGATTTTACAAGAATATGTCCCTGTGTCCCAGATACCTGTCCTACTTTTTAAGTATATTAGACATCATCGTGTATTAGTGCATTTGTCTGTAAACTATCATTAAATCAAGTAACATTGTAAAGGAATTATAGCCCGAACACTATTTTACAAGAATATATGCCCTAGATACCTGATCTGGTGACCTTTATGGACATGATGCACCCTGATATCCATATGCACCTCTGTGTAAAGTTTCATTAATATAAGTTGGAGGACAAGTGAATAATAGCCCGAACATGAATAGTGGAGACCTCGATACTTGATCTAGTGTTCTACTTTTGAGTCATGAAACATACTTATGTTTAGATGCACCTGTGTATAAAGTTTCGTAAAGCTAACTTGCAGGGCAACAGAATTACAGCCCGGACAAGAAGTGTAATATATTGTTACATGATTGTATTACCATAACCCAGATCCTTGACGTAGTGACCTACTTTTGTTTCGTGACACACGTTTAGGTAAATAATATATGATTGGGTGAAGTTTTCTGAAACTCAGCTGAATACTAATGGAATTATATCCAGAAAACGATTGTATGAGGAAATGTCAGAGTGACCCAGATACTCGACCTAATGACCTACGTTTAATACATTACACATCCTTTGGTATAGAATGCATCCATGTTTCAACTTTCATTTGTCTTTCTTACGTAGTAAAGGAATTATAGCCTGGACACGATTTGACAAGATTATGTCACTGTGACCCAGGTACTTAAGCTAGTACCCACGTTCGGTACATGACACACCCTTATGTCCACATGACCCCGTTTGTAAAGTTTTATTGGTCTAAGTTGAAATACAAGTGAATTAATGGTCGGACACGAAAAGCAGACGAACGGACGCACGGACACACGTACGCACGTTTAAAGCAATTAGTATATGTACATCCTCTGGTAGGAGGGGGCCATAATCAACACCAGCTGTGCATGCAGTTAATCTTGTATATATATATATATATATATATATATATATATATATATATATATATATATATATATATATATATATATATATATATATATATATAAACATATATATATATATATATATATATATATACATATATGTATATATATATATATATATATATATATACAGTAAAACCTGTCTATTGCGGACACCTGTGGTTCTGGCAAAGGTGTCCGCAATAGACAGGTGTCCACAATAGGCAGGGGCTGAACTTTTGGGATGCAAGAGTACATTTGCTCTCAGTTTTTGTACATTATACCCCTGACACTTTACTCAAACGCATCTTAACTTGGGATTTTACAGTTTTTATCTTTAAAGGGAAAAATTGAGTATGTAAGGGCATGGAGCTACACTATGATAGCTCCATGGTGTGGGCTTACCAGGCTAAAGAAAGTTTGCGTAATTTCTTTTACTAACAGAAAAGAAACAAACAACAAACATACCACAGGGATATCCTATCCTTTGAGTACAGTATAACTGTATGTGCCATTGTTACAAATTGTTAATAACTTCACATGAGTCTCAGTGGGTCCTTTGTTTTAGGCTTAATGATTGATCTATGGAGCTTAATTGTTTGATAGACAGAGAAAGTGTGAGCAACCTCACCCAGCAGGAGCACCAGTGCTCAGACACACCTGGCATGTTTGTTGAGGCATTGCAGCCTAACTGCTTGGCTGAGTGAGCTTATTATGTGTTGCAGGCCACTGAACAATGGATTAATTAGTCTTTGATTCCAGCTTAACATGCACAGCATTGTTCAGGCATTACAACTTGGAACATAAAAGGTTGCAAAAAATGCATTGATATATTGTGTCCGCAATAGACAGGTTGTTTTCGCATTTGGTACCCCAAAAAGTGTCCGCAATACACAATAGACAGGTGTCCACTGTAGACAGGTATCAGCAATATGAAAATGACTTAAAAATATTCGGTTCTGGCTAAAACTGTCCACATTAAGCAGGTGTTCACAGTAGACAGGTGTCCACAAGGACAGGTTTTACTGTATATATATGTACATATATATATACATATATATATATATATATATATATATATATATATATATAAATATATATATATATATATATATATATATATATATATATATATATATATATATATATATATATATATATATATATATATATATATATATATGAAAGTCGTTCCCTCTGATGATCATGGCAGGTGGTAAGGGTTGTTAACCGTTATATCGGTTGGCATTTAATCATCCCTGTCTACACATAAAATAACGGGAGTAACCGTGAATGTCACAAGTTGGTCTTTGTTTCAAGAGCCTAGTATCCAGCATGGCAATATTTTGGATCTTTAAAGACGTTATTTTCTATATGGACTCGTATGTTCACCAACAAATATGTGCATTTTTGAAATTTACATCGTTCTTCATTATCATTTGTATAAAGGTGCCCGTGGACATAATGTAGTGTTACTTCAAGTATAATTCTTATCCACACCTTATTTGTTTATACATTGTATTCTATTTGCTAACAAAAATGAACCAAGATTCATTTAACTTGTTAACAATGCATGAAATTTGTGCATCATGAGTTTCACATCTGGGAGGTTTCACAACTATATTTCATGGTATACTTAATTATATGAGCATACAACACCATACATTTTTGCATCAGCGAAAATCTTGTATAAATTTGATGAAAATATAAAAAATGTGATTGTTGAAAATTAGGAGGTAGGGGGAGAAAATGTTCCTAAACTGTACAATCATGGTCTATGTTCAAATATATTTGACACAAAATATAATTATTGTGTGTTTGCAGCCAGCAGTTCATAAAATAGCCCATTGTAGACGACCTAAACAGATATATAATTATTTAACATGCTATTTTGGCCATACCTTACAAATGAAGCTAAAATAGCATCAAGCAATACTTTGTAAAGTTTATAAGTATCCGATACCAAATCTTCTGATTTTTATATTCCGATTGATATAACTTCCATTCATTCCCCACATATGGCCACGAAACTCAATTTTTAGGGCTTGTCAGGGGATCTGGCTCCCGTACTGGGTGGGCTTTCAGAGAACATGTCCAAGCATACAGCCAGCCATCATTGACCAATGATGCTAATACAGCAGTTGGTGAGTTGGTGAACATGCTCTGTTACTTCTGTATAATGGCAAACTGGGAAAGACCCTTGCAATACGTGGGGTTCCTTGACAGCAACAGTTCACATTCAGCCAGAGTATCTACCACCCGCTTCATAGGCATGCAAGTACCATGCCTACTGTGTATATCTCCTGACATGG
>CAXHWN010002793.1:0-13000 GCA_964020975.1 Hermodice carunculata | reverse complement strand
TGTCATAAGACTGGGCTATTTGATATCTCGGTCAAAATTATTAGGGTTGCTGTCAAAGAATATACTTTCCACATAATGTCGAAGGTTTTGTATTTCGTGTATATGTATACAGCTCATGCATTAAATTTGCTCTTTTGGACACTGTTCATTCTGTTTTTGTTCAGAGGATGGGAAATTTTTTTATGTGTCTTATTGAAATGGTTTTTCTGCCACCAGTCAAGTAAAACTGATGCAAAATAAAGTCAATTTACAGTATGTTGAGAAAACTGACTTGATAGACCATTCTTAGGTATGACCAAATTGTGGTCTCTTAAGACAGGTGGTCTCTCATGGGAGGTATAAATAACAGGAAAAAAAGTATGAAGCACGATGTCTTAAGATGGTCTTTCAACATGTTTAAGGCAGCTGGTGTCATGTTAGAATGGTCCACACATGGGCCCCCTAGTGCCAAATAATCCGGTAACTCTAGTGCTAGAGGTAGGAAAACCACAAAAAAATTCACTTCCGGGAACAAAGAACAATAACTTTGCATATATAAATGTGTCCCAATTTATATCAAAATTAAGTTGTCTTTGTCACTAAAGAGGTGATAAATAACTGATTATTAATAAATTTATATATATCAAAGTTAGAAACAGATTTGTAGAAAAGACAGACATGCACCTTCAACACAAGAGAGTTCTGGACAATATAGTATTAGGGAGTGGATCTGTTGCCTTTTTTGCCCAGGGACCACTGTAGAAGTTTTTCAAAGGTCAGCAGTTAAACACACACTTTGGATTATTTCATCACTTGTGTTGGTAGGGCCTGGTGACACAGGTGTATATATGGAATTATGTCTATGTGCCAACACGCTGGGCTTATATTGTATATATTGCAACACTGCACATTTTTACCTTTCGGCCTTATGAGGCCGACGGGTATTGTCATACCCGGCGCCGTCTGTCCATCTGTCTGTCCGTCCGTCCCATGGAATGAAGTCAAAGTATGTTGTGTTAACTGTCCCCTATCAGACTCTGACACCAGGATTAGGGCAATGTATTTTGAGGTGCTCATTAATTGTCATATGCCCATTTCTTTCACAAAATGGTTATGGTTGCATTGAAATGTTCATACTTCACCATGCTGTCTACCCCAATTAGATGTTTAACCCTTTTCTACTTAAACCGGCCAAAATCGGCTGATAGTCAAATGTCATCTGCTTCAGTGTTTTCAACTAATTTCAACAGTAATGAAAACTGATTTGGCTGAGAATTTGTAGATGAAACCTACCAAGATCACATGGCCCAGGTAGGGTTGCAACGATACATTTTCTCACAATACGATACGTATCTTGATACAAGGGTCATGATACGATACACGATACGATATGCGCAGCTGAATAATGGGTATAAATTGAATTTAAATTCTTTTATCACTTGTTATAAATTCATGCTCTTGATTTTTCAAATTAAAGATAGATTTCATATTTGCCTGTGTAAATAAGCATGATAAATGTTTAAAAGGTAAAATAATTCAGAAATGTAAAGCTAAAAAGTTGAAAAGCCTTACAATGAAATTTATTACAAGTTTGTATTCTTTAAAAAATTGTGATCTGGATAATAATGTGCAAATTATGCGTATCGTGGCTTTTTGTATTGCAGTGCATCAATGCATTGGTGAATCGTTACATCCCTAGTCCCAGGTAAACAGCCTTCCTTGACACAGGTTGGGCACTTAGTTCCCAACCCATGCCAAGGAAAGCTGTTAACTGACAGTCTTAATTAAAGGGGAAACGGCTTAATATGATACATGCCAAGGAAAGCTGTTGAATCAGTCTTTATTTGAGGAGGAAAGGGTTAATGCAATCTATCAAGTAGTGAGACATGATATTGTAGGTCTGCAGACAGCAAGCTAGGTCTATACTGGAGCTGAAGTATTGACCAGATGACTTTTGATAAGCTGGGTCTATAATTGAGCTGAAATATTGAATGCATGACTTGTGATGACTGCAGTGTTCTGGGAGCTTTTCATCTCGACTATCTGGAGACTGGGTCAACAGCTGTCCTTGATACAGTCTACAGGCATTGCACCCAGAGTGTCAAGGAAAGCTGTTGACCCATGACATATTGCAAGTGATCCTTTCCTGCTCAAAAGAAGCAGGTAGGATTTACGACACCTGCTGTTCGCTGGTATTTTTTAAAGTGACTCTTGTATGCTGATACATAGGTATCCTGCAAAATGATGATGATGAGGTTGTATACATGTATCAAGTTAATATATGCTAGTGGCAGCTAGGGCTGCAGCAAAGAGCTCATTGGCAGATAGCAGTCTTGGATCGTACCATTGTTTACTGTACATGTACTTATTTACTTGGTTACAAATATTCATAGTTGTCACTTTCAGGCATTTGTGTGAAGTTTTAACGTCACTATATTGTACACAGTTCTCATAAACATGCATGTTAAAACAAAGTTTCACTCCATTTAATTTTCAGTTTTGTCCTAATTTTGCCACCAGGGATTTTATTTTTTTTTTGTCATGATGAATGACACGCCACCAGGTAACAGCTTTCCTCAGCATTATGCCCAGAAGATATGTAGGAAGCCAGTTGACTCAAGTCTGCTGTGTGGGGAAGCTACAGATACAGTGATACCAGCTGTACAGATCACCTGTCATGAGAGACCACATATCTTTTCAAGACCACCCTTTCATGGTAATAAGGTTTATTTCAGAAATAAATTTACCTGTATTTAAAGCCCACCTGCAAATGAGACCACCTTTTGTTGGTAGTAAGGGTGGTCTTAAGTCGTAGGTACATACATGTTCTAGTGTATATGTGAAAATAATGGACTGGTCCATACTGAATTGATAATGCTGACAATTTGAATTTAAAACGTATTGATCTTTGTTACAGATGGGTGACAGTGAGGCATCTGGAGGCAGGGGCACCAGGACAGACTGAATGAAGTGCTGGATCACATTGCTGGCAGTGAGGTCTGTGTAGATAAAATTCAGAAAACCACACCTGATGTCAAGTTTTTTTAGTGAAAAAGTCTTCAGAAAGTATCTGCAGAAAATATCAAGATTCAATATTATAAAAGAGCAGTGTAAAGTATAAATACCAGTGTAAGGACCGCTTGTGTTTCACATAGTATCAAATGTGATGTTTACATTTATTAACTCTTTCCCTACCAGTCCCTGGTTTCCTCATATATTTACCACAGATATAGATATCAATTACACATTTAAATTCTTCATAAAAAGAGCTTTTATTCAAGTACCAACATGCCTGTAGTCTTCAGTCAGTGGTTTTGGCACTGCCTGGCAAATCATGCAGCAGCTGCCACAAGGGCAGCTGCAGCATGATGTCCCAGGCAATACTAAAACCACTGACTGAGAGTATGACTTGCCAGGCAGTGCCAAAACCACTGACCTTGGACTTCACCATATATGGAACAAGAAAAATAGCCCCAGTGTATTAAGTTCATACTATGAGACATTACAATGAACAGAGAAGGAATACAGTTCAATCCCCTCCCCTTTTTAGTTCAGTTGACTTGTCAGTCAGCCGAGCCTATCTTATGGTCCTCCGTCGGTCGCACGTCAACAATTCACATTTTCGACTTCTTCTGAAACCGTCAGTCAGATCCACTTCAAACGTGGTGGGCATGTGCCTTGGGTGGGTGTCTACCAAGTTTATTCAAGTGGTCACGGTCCATTGATTTTTGGATTTTAAATGAATTTTTTGGGGGTTTTTTTGGCAAATTTTAAAAAGTCTTCTCTGAAACCGCTCACCCAATTCCTTTGATATCACGCAGGAACACTCCCGGGGACTCCTAGTTCTTAATTTATTCCCCAGGTGGCGCTGCAATTTTTTCTAATTTTTTATGTTTTTTTTGGGTGGGGGGGTTATAGCTATTCTCGAATTCTTAGATTAAGCTTAAACATGTTGTATATATTCCTTGTGGAAGGGTCAAACAATGTTGTTCACAATGTGGGAATGCTGCAGATTCCTGACGTTTAATGATTTTTTCAATTCGGCTACTTTTTGGTAAATGCACCTTTCCTATTGATTACCATGTAAGTCAATGGGCATTCTAATGCTAATTTACATTTTCGACTTCTTCTCCAAACCTTCATCCAGATTTACTTCAAACTTGGTGGGGATGTACCTTGGGTGGGTGTCTACCAGGTTTGTTCCAATGGTCTTGTTCCAATGAATTTTGGATTTTTTATGATTTCCCCCCCCCCCCCCCCAAAAATCTTTAAAAAAGTTTTAATAGGAAAGTTCAACATGGGAATTTCTTGTAATGGTTATAACTAAAATAAGTTTGGCCAGATTTAATTCAAACTTGTTGGGGATGTGCCTTGGGTGGATTTCTACCAAGTTTGTTCAAATGGTCTTGCTCTATTGATTTTTGGATTTTTTTATGAATATTTTGTTCTTTTTTGGGGCAAACTTTAAAAATTCTTCTCCTCTGAAACTGATCACCCAATTGCTTTGATATCGTACATATACACTCCCAGGGACACCTAGTTCTTAATTTGTTCACCAGGTGGCGCTGCAATTTTTTTCTAATTTTTTTTTATGAACTTTTTGTATGGTTTTGCTATTTTTCTCTTGTTCTCAGAACCATCACTCAGATTAAGCTGAAATGTGATGGATATGTTCTTGTCGAAGGGTCAAACAAAGTTGTTTTCCTGCTTTGGATTCCTGATTTTTAAGGATTTTTAATTTGGGTACTTTTCGGTCGAGGCAGCTTTCCTATTGATTACTGTGTAAGTGAATGGGCATTCTAATGCTAATTCACAGGATAACTGACACAAAATTTACTGTTTACTTGATAACTTGAGATCTGTTTTGAGTTAGTACCGTGATGCTGCACATGTTAACATTTCTTTTTGAAGGTCATGCTTAGACAGTACATGAATGACCTTGACCTTGTTTCTGGGGTCACAGTGCAACTTACATGGATTTTACTCTTCATTATAACTTGAGAACTACTTGAACCTTTATGGTGCAAATGTTAGTGTTCTTCTATAAAGGTCAGACTTACTCAGAACATGGGTGACCTTGATCCTTTCCCAATTCGTAGAGCTGCAAGTGTGATGAATGTCAAGATCAGCTGAGCATGGGCTGTTCACACAGCCCTCTTGTTTTTAACAAAATTTTAACTGAACCATAGTATGTTAAAAATTTGTATTCTGTACGAAGTTGAAAAGGGGGAATGTACATGTGTATTAATTTAATTTGAAATCAAACATTTAGTCATTGTGTACAGTTACATTAAAATGATTTGACAATTTTTACTGATTCTGCAAAGTAGACAATTTAAGAACATGTCT
The DNA here is from genome assembly GCA_964020975.1 of Hermodice carunculata. Classification (NCBI taxonomy): domain Eukaryota; kingdom Metazoa; phylum Annelida; class Polychaeta; order Eunicida; family Amphinomidae; genus Hermodice; species Hermodice carunculata. The sequence continues at coordinate 7,672 of CAXHWN010002793.1, read as the reverse complement.
TCTTCAACATCAGTGTGTAGTCATGGACATGTGAGGTGGGATATGCTGCAGCTGTTGTTGTTTACCTGATTAATTGGTGGAGAATGAGAACTACAGTTATATAGCTTTATTTTCAAATTGATGCAAATAAAATATTCCCTGATTGTGACTGCTATTGTTTTTTACAATTACATTGTGCTTTACCAGCTGACTGCATTGTCACTCTGTACATGGCGTGTTATAGTCCTATTTGGGAAAGGGTTAAGTGGTGATGAGGCATGAGGCATGATTTGCCATAGTATTGGCAAGTTGGCATGGATTTCAATTACAGTTACATCAATGAAGCATTATAGCCTTGTTGCATGATCAGAACATTGAAATATGAAGACGAAAGAGTGTCATTTCTTAAGGGGGGAGGCAAGGGAGCTGGATCTTTTCAGTGCAAATTATTCTTGCTATTTTGGAATTCCCAGTGCACAAACTGATTTACTTCCATGCAAGATAAATTCATGGCACTTGAAGCCTGTGTTTAACGTGACAATTTCTGTGGTAAGGCTCCCAAGGGAAGGAAGGCTGGAAACTAAAATTTAGCAAGTCTCCCAAGTTTTGTGAATATAGTTAAAGTGCATACGTCAGGAGTCTGGACATTTACAGGCGCGTCCAACATTTTAAATTAGAGAACAATATCAATATCAGAGTAAAATTGTACATGAAGGGGCCCAATTATGATGACAAGGTAGCAGTGACCTGACAAGTTTTCTTGGTCACTCTGAGCTGACAGTGGGTGGACTCATTTTTTCTTTATGATGTATCATATTGTAGTCAAACTGGACACAGGCAACCATCTTATCACAAAGTCAAGTGATCAGATTAGGCTCTCTGCCACTTTTTATCTCAATGAGGAGATCACCATTGAAGGCAACATTGTCTGCAAAGCTCCCATTTATGATAACTTTTGCACAATATAAAGATGGATGCACTGAAATTATGATTGATTGTGTACATTAGGGGTGTTAATTCTGAATTTGACGGCATGTGTTGTGGGTGGTTCTGTGTGTTAAGTGAGAGGCCTCCATCAACATTTTTGACATTGCAGGTAAGTCATGCTCTGGCTGCCGTGGCAGTAGGTGGTGCATGACATGCTTGGAAAAAGTCCCTACCTACAGACTGAAACATATTTGGATGTGAATGAAAGCTAGTTGTGATGGGACACTGGGATGCATGCTGTTACATTCAGAGCTGGTTTAACTTATATGGAAAAGGGGGCACTAGTGTGAAATGAATCATTCAAAAACAAAGTTTGCCAACTATATGACAATGTTGTTAGTGTTTGTTGATGCATGGCTCTTGCTGGAGACACACACACAGAGTGGACTAACCTGTGTTGACTCACTGCAGTGTATGAACACAAATCCTCCTCACATTTACAGGAGCCCTGTGTTAAGCCTGTACAGTTTGAATTAAGACAGAACTTAAGAGAAACAAAATTGCCAGTAGATGGCAGTAGTTGAGATCGGTCAGGAGAGTATGTCCTGGGTCAACAGGTTATGTGCCAGGTCAACAGGTTTCTTCACAGGTTGGGTGCAGCGTGTCCATTGTGCTGAGGAAAGCTGTTATGCTGGCATGGAAAACATTTAATTTTTATCTGTGTCTGCCATTGTTTTTTCTTTTCTTTTTTCCCTTCTTTTTGTCGTATTTTTGTCAATACACATATTGTGAGTGAGTGCAGAAGCAACTCACTGTACCACAATGATGTGCTCTGTACCACGGCAGTCTTCAATGAGTCAACAGTTTTCCTTGAAACAGTTTGGGACATTGTGTCCAAACCATGCCGAGCAAAGCTGCTGACTTGGATCATTCTTTTAGGCCCCACAATTATAGACATGTTGGCACTTTAGTAAATTTGGCAATGAATGTGTTAATTTGGTGAGTTGCATGTAGTATCTAGGGCTCACCAAGGATGTGTTGACTCCAGCCTTGTTACATGACAGGATGACTGGGTGAGCCATCAGTATAGTGGAAGTAAAAGATTTGTTTTCCCTCTCTGCAATTCAAAGTGAGATCGCCTTGAAGATATTCCAATCTATAAATGTTTAATATTTACCAGACTGTTATGTAAAACAAAAAACAAGAAAACAAGCAAAAAAAACCCCACAAACAACAGCAAAAAAGAATAATAAGCTTCAATAAACCTTTTGAGGAGATGAGGAGAATTTGTGCAAATCCAAAGCTATTTTTAACTGCATTATTGTTGCTTGCATTGTATCATTTATGTTACCATGGCAACCTAGCATGTAGCTCATTATGTATGCCTGTTGTTCTGCTACCGGGGAGGGGGTAGGAGTATTCAGTTGACTTAAATGCCAGCATATCTCTCTATATCTCTCTATATCTCTCTCTCTCTCTCTCTCTCTCTCTCTCTCTCTCTCTCTCTCTCTCTCTCTCTCTCTCTCAAAGTCTACCTTTATTGAACTTCCACACACAAACTCAAATTTTCCATTCTTAATTACTGCTTTCACCACTTTGCTGAGAATTCAAAACTCTTTTGAAGTATTGCTCCATTCGAATATGTTGAGTTTGGTTACAAAAGCTTGAAAGCTTGTGCCAGAGCGAACCTTGCTCAACAATGTTAGCCATTTACACAATATTTCACTGAGCCAAATCAGTGACTCGAAATGTTGACTGGAAAGGACAGTATGGTTCAGTTACTCTTCATACGTTATGTAACTTATGCACACAGCATTGTATATTGTATACATGTACCCTGCATGTACATATATATATATTTATACACACACATTGTATATCTTATGTGCCAATTTTAAAGAGGGCCATGGAGTAGATTGGTGCTTTTTGCACATAGTCACCCTCTCAAAATAGTTAAAAATATATGTATAATATATGTATATATGTACATATATATATATATATATATCTTATGTGCCAATTTTAAAGAGGGCCATAGGGTAGATTAGTGCTTTTTGCACTAACTGAGCCACCCTCTCAAAATAATTAAAAATATATGTATACATGTGGGTGTGTGTGTGTGCGCGCGTGTGCGTGTGCCTGTACATTGTGTATATATATATATATATATATATATATATGTGATGTGTGGGATGAGATCTTTAGACAAATGTAATTTCAGTTTCCATGTGAAATGACTTATGGTGAACTGTCAAAATTGGATCATTTTACAGTCATAGCTTGCAGAATTTTCAGACATAAAACACTATGAAAGTGACTTTCAATTCTTTAATATATATATATTTATGTGTGTGTGTATTTATGTTTGTATGTATGTATATACATATATATACATATATGTATATATATTGATGAACTATTTGAGATATGAAAAGCACTGTAATATTGTATAAATAAAAGAAGGAAAAGTTCTAAAATTCCCATTCAGTTCATTTTTTCCCTCACCTCAGAAATGCTGGTATGTTGCCATGTTCAAGCGAATGTTTACGTCTACAGTATTTCATGATATTTTCAGGAAGGCAAATTATTGTAAATCTGTACCAAGTACTGAACAGTGACATGAGATAAGATAAAGACTAGAAAAGAAGATTTGCTTCAAAGAAAATCTGTCTGTGTGCCTTCAAAAGTTGTAAATATTAAATGCTACAACTTTTATCCTTTGGTATTTTACATTACATTAAGCTTGGCTAGAAGAAAGCCACCATTGAAAGTGGCCTTTGACCTTGAAATGACCTTTGACCTTGAGATGACCTCTCCCTGAAGTGAACCTTGACCTCAGATATGACATTTTGGCTTAAAATTGACCTTTGACCTTGACATGACTTTGACATTTGAGATGACCTTTACCATGCTATGATCGAACTCCTATACGCTCGGAACCACATATACTACAGTGTATAAGGCATTAAAGATTTAAAACTTTAATTTGCCCTCGTTTACATAATTTTGAAAAGCGTGACCTCTCAGTATAAGAATTAAAGAAAGAAAGAAGGGAAGGAAGGCAGGGAGGGAGGGAGGGAAGGAAGGGGAGAGAGAGAGAGAAAGAAGCAAATCTGTCTGTGTGCCTTCAAAAGTTGTAAATATTGAATGCTCCAACTTTTGTCCTTTAGTGCTTCACATTCCATTAAGCTTATGGCTGGATGAAAATTTCAAAGTCCAAAGAACTTGACCTTTGACCTTTAACCTTTACAGGTCACGTGTAAATTGCAAAAATGTACAGTGCAATACCCACAATTTCAGTCCGACATGATTAGAATTGGATAGAAATTGGTCGAGTTATGGCTGGATGAAACTTTCAAAGGTCCAGATGACATTGACCTTTGACTTTAGGGGTCACATTTAATTTTTAAAATGTGCAGTGTTGCAATAGCTACAATTTGCGCCCAAGAGATCAAAATTAGATAAAAATTGACCAATGGCCAGAAGAAAGCCACCATCGAAAGTGGCCTTTGATCTTGAAATTACCTTTGACCTTGATATGATCTCTAACTGAAGTTAACCTTGACCTTTAAAGGGATATTTTGACCCTGACATGACTTTTGACCTTGGCATGACCTTTGACCTTAACTTGACCTTGACATTTGCGATGACCTCCTTTGCCTTGCTATGATCGAACTCCTATACACTTGCAATTATATCTACTATAGTATATAAGATTTTGAAGATTTAAACTTTAATTAGCCCTCATTTGCAAAATTTTGAAAAGTATGACCTCTCATTATATAAAAAGGCGAGATTTCAAAAATGTGCAGTGTTACAATAGCTACAATGTGAGTCCAACATGGTCAAAATTGGATAAAAATTGACCAAGTTATGGCTAGAAGAAAGCCACCATCTAAAGTGGGCTTTGACCTTGAAATGATCTTTGACCTTGAGATGACCTCTACCTGAAGTGGTCCTTGACCTTTAAATGACATTTTGGCTTTAAAATGATATTTTGACCTACATCTGACCTTTGATCTTGACATGACCTTGACATTTGAGATGACCTTTGCCTTGCTATGATTGACTTTTCAGATGAAATGTCGGACAAATTTGCCTGTAAAGAAAGAAAGAGGGAGGGAGGGAGGGAGGGAGAGAGAGAGAGAGAGAGAGACAGACAGACAGACAGACAGACAGACAGAGAGACAGAGACAGAAAGAAAAAAAGAAAGAAAGAAAGAATAACTTCACTTATACAGCACTGCAAAACTAGCCAAGGCTAGTTTTTCATTTTGGCCCTGAGATGATGAATAATTTGAATGAAGGCCGCAATGTTAAGGAATATAAATTAGGCACATACATGTACAACACATATAAAGTATAGACCAATATGTTTTATGGGTGTTGAATGGCAGGCCAAGCCTGTATTAATCACTTTCTGGTTTTAATAGGAACTAAGCCCAAGGTGAAAACATGAAATTAAAACTTCAGTTAAAATGCATGAAATGCCAAAACGTGAAAACTTATCCCTCAGTGCATTTATAGTGAATAAAAAAAAAAAAAAAAAGATACACAAGTCTGGGGTTGCTGGCATATAGTCAAGTGAATGTACACTGGTAGAGTAGGTGTGTGTTGTCGTGTTGGTGGTGAACTAATTTAGTTTTCTCCCTCTTCTCTTCCATTTTCTTACAGCAATGTTTCGTCTTGCAGATAGTCACAGAATGTCTTCCACATTGGTGGAAACCGTCTCCATAAACTATGACGATTTCAACGAGAGTTTTCTCACATGCGGGACATGTCTGTGTATGTACGATGCCATTGAACACAACCCAAAGCTCTTACCATGTTCCCACACAGTCTGTAAAAGTTGTTTAGAGAGAATTGTCGAGGCCCAGAGTAGGGATGGGGTCACATTTCGATGCCCCATATGCAGAGAGACAATCACCCTGCCACGGGGTGGAGTTGCTTCCTTCCCTCCATCATTCATTGTCAACAGTTATTGATCTCATGGCAAGGCAGCGGCGGGATATCATACCAAAATGCTCCTTGCACCCAATGGAAGAACTACTTTTCTGTGAAACGTGTTGATGTGGTCTTCTGCATGCAGTGCACTGGGGGGGTCCCACAATGGACGGGGCGCCAGCGAACATACTGTTCTACCCTTCAGTATCGCCATAAAGAGAATGTCAGAAATATTGCTTTATAGGCAGGGCTGTGCATGCGTAACCTTGACAATGCCTCAGAGGTTGTCAATCAGGAGATTCAGAGGCTTGACACTAATGCAGAGAAGTGTCTGAGGCTGTCAGTCAAACGTTCCAGGAACTGTCTAATCTTATCGATCAGCGGCGACATGAAGTGATCCAGATGGTCAAAAAAACACGTGATGAAAAGAAAACGGTTCTACAGGAGCAGTTGGATATCATCGAAGCGGAGAAGACAAAAGTGCAGAATGACTGTCAGGGACTGCAACACAAGTGGAAGTCAGAAATATCACAAAGAAGATTAGCGACCTGAACGAAAAGTTGGATACATCCACAACATTGTTGGAGCCAAGAGAAAATGCATTTATGAGGTTTGAATATAAACATAACAGTGCCATGCAGATCTTGCAAGTGCACTGAGTAAATTTGGGCACATCAAAATCAGTAAGACATTCCCAGCATTATGCAAAGCCAAAATTGAAAAGGCTGTCACACATTTGCAGACTACTATGACTGTAACGACTGTCGATTATCATGGAAACCCTCGCACTAGTGGTTCAGACCCAATTTTTGCTGGAACTACGCAATGAACGAGCGTGACATCATTTGTACCTGCTTGAGAGACAAGCAGGATGGAACTTATGACATAACCTTCACTCCTAATGCCGCTGGTAGGCATAAGTTATGCATCAGCATTTTGATCGACCAATTCGTTGTAGTCCCTTCAAAATTGAAGTGACAGAACATAACAATCCTGTGATGAAGATAGGGGAAACGCGGCTCTGGCAGCCTGGAATTCACACAGCCTGTCAGTGTTGTGATTGGTGTAGAAAATGCAATGTGTGTCATGGACACAGGAAATAGTCGAATCCAGATTATTGATGCCATTGGCAAAATTATCAAACAGCTGGATGGAATAGGCATGGAGCAACACAGTAGCACAGGAATTTCCAAAACCCCTTCGGGAAATTTAGTTGTGGTCAACTGGCGTACAAAGTACGTCACTGAACTTGATTATGAGGGCGAGGTTATCACCCGAAATTCACAGCCCCAGAGTTTGTTGAGCCTATAAGCGTGGCTGTGAACAGTCATGGGGAGTTCATTGTGGCAGACAATGGAACAGGCAAGCTGTATATCTTTGACTCTGCAGGCAGAATGATCACAGAGGTGGGCTGTAAGGGAGACAAACAGGGACAGTTTAAGCTTATCAGCAGTGTGGCAATAGGCCTCAATGATGAGATTCTAGTCTGTGATAACCGATTACAGATCTTCAGTCGACAGGGCAAGTTTCTGGAGGAGGTGGACCCAGGGACCAATGTGAAGGGCCAATATGGTGGTGCCACTGTTGATTCCCAGGGGTACATTCTGGCAACAAGGTCAGAGAAAGGGAGGAGTGTTATACATGTGTTCAACCCAGACAAAAAGCTCGTATTCAGCATAGATAGTTGTGATGACAAGTTGAAACGTCCTGGGGTTTGGCAGTGACCAACGACAACCATGTTGTGGTGGCTGACCTGGGCAATGACTGCATCAAAAAGTTCCGCTACAGGTGAAGATCACAAGAGGAATAGGTGATGTGTATGT
>CAXHWN010002792.1:2500-19000 GCA_964020975.1 Hermodice carunculata | reverse complement strand
TACTTCTGTATTCTGAACATATCAGAATATTCATTATTCCAAACAGAATGGAATCTGTTCCTAAGATAGCTGTCCAAAGGGACTCTTATGTGATTTTTTTTTCCTGTTTAACTTTGTCAAATGCTTTCGATACGTCCACAAGAACTACATATACATTGCCGTTTTGGTTAAGGCAATGGAATATGGTTTCCGTTAGATCCGTTGTACACATAAAAGCAAACTGTAATCATGTGTTTAGAGGAACTGTTTATCCCCTTCAAATATAATTATATCCATAATTTTGAGTAAACATGATGTTAAAGCTATGCCCTTATAATTTTCAGAATCTCCACAAACCGTTCTTTCTGTCCTAAGCAATAGCACTTGTAGCAACTGATAACACATGCTCCGGCCAGGTATGACTATGTAATATCATAGCAGTAAACAATATGCCTAGGTGCACTTTATGTATATCTGTAGAATATCATACATGGTTTACAAATAACCAAGTAATACCGTCAATCTCATTAGCTTTCTGCTTTTAAATTGTTTCTTTCACTTAGTCTTGATTAGTAATGTATGTATCATATATTTATGTACTCTCTGATGGGATGTTACGGTGTGACAGATTATAATTGATTCAACCAGCCCCGCTTTGTTTGTTGCCAAGCAGCAACAGTAGCAGATGCTGCAACGGATTCTTACTGTCTTGACTTCAGAAGAAAAATTTTCTGTCATCTTTTTTGTATTATTATTTGCCATTTTGTGGTTTCTTTTTTTATTTTCATTTTATTTTCAACACATCCTAATCCGTCTTCTTTGTGTGCGTGTGTAGTGTGCAATGATAACATGATTTGTTCTCTCACATTATTTTGCACAATTTTGCCAACCGTATCATTCCCTCACAACTTCCATGAACTCTAGAAGAATTTAGCTTCAATCCTTTCAAGTTTTATTATTTCATTTCGGTCCGCTCATGCCTGCTTCCCGATGTTTTCGGAAAAAACATTTCCCTTGACTTTTAAAACCACTCTGCCAGGTGACTGCAATTATCATATACTCTTTCAACTCTGCGTCTGAATATTTGACCTATTTTCCCTGTTTACAGTATTGGCTTATGGCATGCAATTATCTGTTTAAAAAGTCTGTAATTTACGTCTGTTTATGAGACATGTGTCTCTATATGAGATATATTTCCCAATCCACTTAAAGCAGATTGTGGAAATATAATTTGACATCAGTTTAGAATTCACGATTTGTACTTAAAGTGACGAAGATTGGGAAGATGAGATGTTACTGCCGCCACAAAGGCTATCTCAGAGTGAAAGCTCTTGCAACTAAAACACACACACACACACACACACACACACATACATAATATATATATATATATATATATATATATATATATATATATATATATATATATATATATATACACATACCTTTCTGCGATTTTGACATGATTTTTCTTTTCTCATGCAATGTTGAAAATGTTTTCTTAGATAAAAGGCCAAGGTATGTTAAGGGTTAGATTATTTGGTAGCTCTAGCCGCCAAGAGAAATATAGATATTCCAAAACATCGTTCTTTTCCCAGGATTGAATATTTGGAAACCTGTATGTTGTGGTTTCGTAGCAGGTTTCATTCGCGTGGCCAGCCGCACTCACTCGAGAGTAGCAGTGTTTCTAATTGGTAGACTACACCAACGTTCTTCTTGGATGCTTCATTTGGTTGAATGCATCTTAAGGCGCTGTGAGATGGCCATACGGCCTCATGATATACGTCAACCAATACGAGTCTGATAAATTTGATTTACAATGTATAGGAAGCGCTGTATATAAGTGATTCGAGCCAGCTAGGTACGAGAGCGTAACAGTTCATGAGATGGAAAGCTTCGAGCCACCAACACCCTTTAATAAGATTGATTAACTGGCCAATTTCGCCTTAAAATGCACGCAATTCAGACAGTTCAAGAGAAGTGGAATTATTTTTACCAGAAATATGATCCTGTTGATGGTTTAATAACGTCCAGGATAACTGTCCGTTTAGGATATCATATTACTGATTACCCTCGGCAACGTTTTATACCAGAGTCGACATTTTTGTGTCGTCGAGTATTGGCACATGGTTGCAAGAATTTTATACCAAAGAATTTTTTTGGTAATACCATACTCAAGCTAAGTGAAAATTAAGGATAGTAAAATCTTTTTTGAGACTGTGTACATTTACACATTTCTAAGATAGCAATGTTTGGTATTTTGCCTATGTTGGTCAATACATAGACTTCCTGAAGTCGTTTTCTAAGGTAGTTTTCAGTATAACATATTAATAGATTGACTTATGAGAAATGTCATTGTTGTGACTGAGAATAAAGATCTTTTTACTTAATTAATTCGTCTGAGGGCCATCATAGGGTATAGCCAAAACGAGCGAGGCCTCGAAGCGGCCTCGCGAGTCGTTTTTCCTGAAAAAAAAAAAAAAAACGACTTTTAATGACCTCACGCTTCACAGATCATCCTATAGATGCCTCTACTTGTCTGTCAACTTTTTTGGCCGGTCATTACTTATTCATGAGGTTAGTTCAACATGGCGTCGCCCATAATGTTTGATCGTGTCTTGACTTTTGCAGCACAGAAAATCGGTAGAAATGTTGTTTCTGACGACACCCCACTCCCCCAACTTAGCAAAACTTTATCTGTAATTACCTGGATCTCTTTGATGTGTTTCTTGTCACTTTTACTTTGCTGAGAACTGGTTTGTGTTGAAATTCTCTCTGGAGTCGGAGTTAGGCCTACTTCAGCCTGTGTTGACACAGACACATACTGGGGCTGATGTATTGTTTGAAATGACACAGATTCAATGATGTCTTTCAATTACTGTTTCTGCAATAGTCGGGGAATTTTGCTGGGGCTGGTAAACAGGGATCGCCTTGATTTTTTCGCTGACGGTTTTGAGCCATCTTGTTGACGTAAAGTAGCACTACCAGTACTAGGGGTCTGATATGGACTGGTTGCAGAACTTGACACTCCCCTTTTTGTACTGGTTATTCCATGCGTTTTTTTTCAAACGACTTACCGTGTTTTCAAATTGTAGTATCAATGACTGTCGCTTTCTATTTGCAGTCATTATTTTTCCATTGCAGGATTTGCATAAAATTGTTAGCTTATGCTCCTCGATCAAGCCATAACCACGTAGCAGATTTTGTAACTCATTGTAAGGTCCTGATTTTTGAGACTTTTGTCTAAAGAAACTTGTTCCCACAAACAATGCACAGGTTAGTGCTTTCACCATGTTGCATGCCATCTTTGACCTCTTTATCCGCGAAGCGCCTTCAAGGTACGTTATTAGAGGACAGCACCACGAAGCGTACCGTCATTAAAAGTCGTTTTCTTCACGACAAACGACTCGCGAGGCTGCTTGGCGGCCTCGCTCGTTTCACATCGATCCTGTGATCGCCCTCAGACGAATTGAGTAAAAAGATGAATTATCAGTCACAACAATGACCTTTCTCATAAGTCAATACATTAATATGTTATACTGAAAACTACATAAGAAAACGACTTCAGAAAGTCTAGTCAATACATAAAGTACAGAGCAATCATACAACGGCATTCCTACAGGTCATGTTAAATCGACTATAAGCGACAAACTAATTGAAATTGTGTCTGTACTTCTTTGATTCCTTGCCTTGACTTCAACAAATATGATAAACTTATAAATGTGTTATTTAAGACTGTATTTGTAACAAAGCAATTTCAATGAAAGTATATTCAATGAAAACAGCAGAAAAATTATGTTCAAAGCATAACGGAGGTTGCAAGTTGGTATATAAGGAGCCAAATTAACATATTCTATTGAACACAAAGAATACAACAACGAATACATTCAGCGATGCCTGGATTTCAGAGAAAAGGAAGGAAATAACAATTGCAGATTCCATTCGCACATGCGGGACACCTCCATGTATGACTTGTGTAATAGAGATCTAATTTTTACATTAAGGGATATAAAGAAAGCATTATGTTAAAAAATACAGTGTTTGTATTCTTCATATTTTTTGTTTATGTTTGGAGTAGACAAGTTGAATTACATCACACTTAACCAAATTCATAATATAAAATCACAATGCTACACACCAAGAACACTAGCAACTACATCCCTGTGGTACAATGAACTTTACTAGTATCTGTTTCATCGCCTTGTTTTTCTAACTTCCCTAAAATAGGGAGAAATACAAGTATCATCAGATTGTTTTGTTTTTTGTTTTGTTTTCTTTTAAACATAAATATGTCTAGAAATCTATATATAAATACCTTTCAGGTAGCTAGCCAGAGAGAAAAGCAGCTCGTTTATTTGGGCCTAAATAGCAATTTTCACCGTTTGTTTTCCTCCCAAAAGAACCAAGCATATTTAATAAAACATTTTCACCATTATTTCGAACGACACTTGGACCAGAAAAGTATTAAATAACGAAAAATATCGGACGTTACACGTATTCCAGTTATATGATTGTCGTCATGTGGAATGACGAAAACTAATTTTAAAACATAAGAAATATCCACAAGGATCTCACAAAATACTTTTTAAAAGACAATACAAATAAGTCCCTTCAAGCTCTTTGTTTTCTGTTTCACAATTTCTCCCACTCTCTTCCGTCTGAATAGTTGTCTTTCCCGTCTTTTTTTCTTCTTTCCTCCAGTTCCTCTGGAGTAGGATCTTTGACAAAAATGTGTGCCTTAAGCTTCCTTTCTCTTCTCTTTTGTCTGAATTTTTTATCTTTCATTTGTTTTGTATCTCCATTCTTTTTGGTGGTTGGCTGTTGTTATTCCAGAGTATGGACGAGGTCTCGTGCACTATACAAATGATATAAAACATAAATTGAATCAGCCACATGATGATTGCGCAGCTTGATCGATTAGTTAACCTCTGACAAAACTTTATCTAGATATAAAATGTTAGTTTTGGTACAAACGGAAAAGACTGTGTTTAACAGATAATTATTGCCTGTCCATGTTAGAATGTCAATAAGCCAAATACATGCAAATAAACATTTCATTTCCCTAGTACAATACCGCTCGGGAAAAACAAACCCAGGCCTATCATAATATATCCCACAGGGACTAATTTTTATCAAGACAGATTTACTAAAGGGACAGTTTGTGTAATTAATGTCAAAACGGATAGTCTTAGGCCTATAATTAAGGCCCACATTCCTGTATCCTTTTTTGGGCCAAACAAGCTAAAAGGCCTTAATTTTAAAGAATAGGGCCCATTTAATTGTTAAAATCAAAACTGTAATAACACATTACGGGTGCAAGTACAGGATTAATGAAAAATTCATGCACAAACACATAATCTTTTTACACGCATTGAGAAGCTCGTTCAGATCTATTCTAACGCAAACGCAACTTTCACTAAATCAGCTTGCGGCTGACAAAACTAACATGTCTGATTCAAGGCAAAGGTTTTGATCATCTCTCTCAGTCAACCATATTTTCGACACTCTTTTCCATTAATGCATAGATATAGAACCGTAAAGGTCTCCGTTTGGCAAAGTAGAGAAAACTAAATTGACCAAGGGTTGATATATATGATTATTTTATCGATTGTTCGTTACCATTTATGTTTCTCGTTTATATTTTGGACAAAAGAGTTAGTTCTTGGAGGTAAAACTAAACACTCAAGGTGTAAAAAGTTCAAGAGTCAGGGTCACAAAATGGAAGCAGAGCGTATGTTTATGCACAGGACAATATATAGCTTTGCAGGTGTTGTTGGATTGATATAGTAAACAAGTAATTACTGAACATGGACTATTTGATCAAAAAGCACGGGCACCTCAAGTTTTTCATATAAAGGTCACACTATCAAAGTATAAGTCAAAGTCATACAGAAATTGGTTGACAATAGGATAATGCATGAAGCCATACACTGATATTCAGCCTGCAAGATGAAGCTGTATAACGTCCACAAGGTGATTCATATGGAACGATTATTTGGAATAAGTTAGCGTATTTAATTTGCAAATACTGCGCAGATCTATTTGGTACTTCAGATACTGACAAGGAAAAAATGTCCTTTTTTTACGAAATTTTGGTTCTATGACGCCTAGTATGTCAATTGGCGGCAGCGCAATGAACAGAATATCAAATGCGCCAATGCGGCTGGGTGTTTATTTACATTGCAAAGGCATAATGAGGATTGGGTTGATTCCCAGGAAAAAATCGTACTATATTTCTTAGTTATGCTATATTTCAGACCTAGATGATAAAGTAAATTGTTCACAGTTCACAAAAGATGTCATATTGATCATTTACGTTGTATTAAGATACGTTCCATATGGTTGTCATCCATGTATTTTCTTTCATTTCTATTTTTGTATCAAATTGAAAATTCTTATATATCTTTTGTTGTTATGACTGTGAAGTTGTGTCTGAATTTAAATTCAGTGTGACAAGATGTTACATAATCCTTGCTATTCGGAGTCAAACAGAGAGAAATAAAGCCGCTGGAGTGGTAACTGCATTTCTTCTGAGATCTGAGCGATCTTTGTTTCATATTCTCTCTTCTAATTAGCAATTAATTTAAAAAACGAAAACCTTGCCACATGTTTGAAGTCAACATAAATTTGCTAAGAATGGCTTGTTACATTTCACTAAAAACATAACAAGAGTAAAAGGAATTTCTAAGGGTGACAAAATCTAAATGTACAACTGTGAGCTGTTAGCTTTATGTTTACATTTTGTTCTGATGGATGAGGCATTTATATGGAGAGGATGACATAACCACATTTCCTTGGTCACATAAAATATCAAAGGACGGTGTCATACATAAATTGAAAAAGCATACGGCAAACACAAACCTTCAAATCCTGATCTGACCTGCAGGACGTTAACATAACTATAACTAGTAATTCCAGAGTGCATGAACACGTCAACCCAGACGTCTGCTTAAATGTACGCCCGAATGCATACTTCACACACAGCACAAAAATGCACATTTGAATGTCTTAAAAGACGCTTTCTGAGAGCTAATGCAAAATATTTCAATGATTAAACGGTCATATATTACTGCTGGTTTACTGTAACGTGCTGTTCGTGTTTTCACCCAACCCCTGTCCTGGGGTTCAGCACGATACTTTGCCCACACTGTGGCTGCGTGAGCTTATTACGTTTTCGTTTTGACTGCTGTATCTAACATATGTTCTTGTGCAGCGAACTCTTTGGCACCATTTTTATGAATACCATTTTCGTACGGCTTTGCTCAATGGGCGCATGCCTGTATTATCCAAGTTCTTGATAAATGTTCAATTATAGTTTGACGTTGATCAAATTGTTTGCCTTAGCTCACGGCAGGCAAAATTGATAACATGTTTTGAAAAGTGTCTTTTAATGATAATGGCCGGCTTATTTACGGTTTTGATGGAAGTCATTATTAAAGTTTAGTCATTAGCTGTGTTCCGAATGTATCAAGTGATTTGAAATTGTGGACGATGTTGTCTTTGGTCTTTGGCTGCGGTTCTGGTTTGGTACGTGTATATTTACCATCCTGTTGGATGGAAGTACAAAATTGCCACACGGCAGGCTTACTTTGTTATTTTGGTTCTAACGATACGCATCATAAGAGGCAGCTGGAAAAATTATTTTGGAAACTGGTGTATTGCCTTCATTTGACAGTGGAATAGATAATTTTATATCCTAAATGCCTTCTGTAAACTATTCCTCCTATTGTGATACTAAATTTACGAAATTATATTCATACCGTGTTACAGAAAGAAATGTCTACATACAACAAAATTAAGAGACCATATCATGAAAATTTATCATGTACCTTGACTCCCCGCATTCATCCGTCGAAAAGGATATCATTTTACAAGCACAAATTTGCACCTTTGAAAGTAAAGCGCCATTACATGTTGTTTGTATTAGTCAACACTGCCCGCCTCTACATTTTTGAGCGGCTCTCCGTGACTACCATTCTATTTAGTGAAGCTGGAAGTTAATTCCACTTGATGAAGATAAAGACTTATTAGGCTCAGAAAAAAATGTAATCGGTGTCTTCTATATTGTGGGGGAATGGTGAAAAACAAAATCATCTATATCACGGGACCTAATGTGCACCACTACGGTTCCGAGCTCAGTGAATATCATTTTATTATATTTCCCTTTTTAATACAACATGTATATAATAATATAAAGAATGAGGTGTTGCATGGCACTCACTTCACCTTATTGTAAAACACCAGACGAAACCATGTTACTGTGTCTTAGTATAATTAATGAATTATCTTCCACTGGCAGGTACATTAGAAGAAACACATCGTGCGTAAATACTTTTTTTAAACGAAATTAATACAGGTTGAGGGCCATTTCCGGGGAAGCATTACTCGTTTTATTACTACTTAACCCTGTTCTTGCTGGTGAATAAATTTAGCACACCACACAAGGGAATAGCCATGGCCTCTGCACTAAGCCCTTTGCTGTACAATAGAGCAAAAAGACTTGTTGCTTGAGCTTATCGAAGCTCGCATCGGAATCATAAAAAGGAAACAAAACAAACAAACAAACAAACAAACACACACATACGGACAACGATGCATACAGACACAAAAATCGGGCCTAGAAGGTCATATTATAATGAATCATGACATCAATAATGAATAAAGACATCCGAATCATTTCTGCACGTGTTTTCGCAACCATAATAAGTATCATAGAAGAGAGTTTGGTAATTTAACATTGCGAAGATTTTTTTTTTTTGGGGGGGGGGATCGAAGATTAGCTTCATACATCGTGGAACCTGCTTTAAGGGACCACCCACAGGACCTGTGAAAAATGGGCCTTTCTGGAAGGGTTTACCTTAAGCTAAGTATAATTGAACCAAAATATGCCAATGGGGATGTTGAAACTGGTCCTTTAGCACAGGTGGTCCCTTAGCAGCGGTGGGATCATGCGCAGGTTCTAGTGTATATATCTATTTCTCTTTTTGGAAAAGATGGAGGTAGCCTTATCCGGCAGGTTACAGCCAGACTCGTTCGAACTCGACGCTACAATTGCCCCATCTTATTATGATATCGATTATTTACTACATTATTTTTCATGACTAACTGTTTTACCAAGGAAAGGAAGACCGTGTCCCAGATACTTTCCGGCAATCGTTTTTTAAGTTAAATATATACTCATGTTGGTACATCAAAACTGGGGAAGCACACATTATTAAAGTAACCCACAAGTGCGTTTGCCTGTTTACTTTGAGTTTTAGTTACAAAAGGCCATATATGTCTAAGGTACCACTCTAATAAACATTTTTATGTGGCAGTCATTTTTCAGGCTTTTAATGAATACTGCATTACACATATATACCAGTGCATTTTTATAAAAAGGCCACTGCTGGAAAGGGCAATACATTGGTGCCACCCCCCCCCCACCCCCCACCCCCCACCCCCCCATCCTGCAAATGGTAAATACAACATAATTGTCACCTTGGATGGATTATTTTGTAGCTATGCGAGCTACAAGTTTGTGAGGATGGGATTCCTAATGGAGATTTTTTTTCTAGATGTATAGCAATTAAAATTATGCAAACTAAAAACATTTAAACATTTAGATCTTAAATGTCTTAAAACTTGATATAGATAGAGACATGATTCTAATGCTAGCCATACGATTGTGAAAATGTGTTATTTAATGGATAAGAACGAATATAATACCTCTCTTTCTTTCTTTCTTTCGTTCTTTCTCCCTATCTTTCTATCTATCTTTTTTTGTTAACGACCAAAGTTGTACAGATGTTTTGTCGGACACTGTTCTTCCGAAAATCGCCAAATTTGCTATCGTGGCTTACCTGCCAGTGAAATTATGCATACTGTTGTGAAAAGTTCATGATGTTCAAAGTTATGCAAACAAGGTGCAAATAATTTTTAGGAGGTCCATACCTTCCAAACTATATGAGATAGACACAAATTTTCCATGTGCATGTAAAGTTGTGAAACCTGCCAATATAATTGAGAGTATATGTAAGGTGTAGAACTTTTTGTTGTGATTTTATTGAAAGTTTAATAGTTGACTATCCCCAAAACAGTTGTAGATAGATCTGTCATTCAAACTTCAATTTATAGGCAAGGACAAAGCTGCATTCAATGAACCATGAAAACCTGAATGATTTTAATTTATCCAAATTGGGATAATGCACAAAATCTAGATCTTGAATAGCTTCATAACTGTCATTGATAGGTCCCATTCCAACCTCACTTTATAGGTTTGTGACAATGAACCCCGGACATTTAATTGTATTCGAATACGGTGACAACACAAAATTAGAATTTGGAATACCTTCAAAACTATGATACATAGAGGTACCATTACAACTAGAATTTTTTGCTTCGTGACGTAACTGCATCCAATGAACCATGCAAAAAAGTGGTAGGCTTCTAAATTATGCAAATGAGGTAGATACATATAATTAAAATCTACAAATAGCTTCAAAACTACTGTAGAGAGTGGTGTCGTTCAAACTTCAATTCATAAGTTCGTGATTTGGCCGCGTCCAAAGAATCAAGACCTAAAATTGTAGCATTTTAATTTATGAAAATTAGGATAACACAAACAATTCTGATTATATTGAACAATACCAAGGTATTGCATTTCAAAGTGTCCTCATTTGAAAGACACCCAGACAGCTTTGCTGTGAAGTAAATATTCTTTCCTAGTTCCTACTGCATTTATAAAAGAGGCTCAAATAATGTTGATACCCCCTCATATTACCAGTGCTTTCATTCGGACATTCCAAACTTTTATTACTAGGAAGATCTTATGGCCCACCAAAGCACCACACATAGCTGTCTGCACCTTTACCATTGCAGACCTGGTACGCCTGTTCTTTACCCCAATAAGGCAGATGAAATGCAAACATTGGTCAGTTTAGCAGACAACCAATGCCGGGGGGGGGGGGGTTAATGTGTATGCTAACATGAAAACAAAAACAACAAAATGATCTAATTTTGAAAAGATTCCTTCAAAACGATGTGACAAAACCACCATTTAAATCTACCGCTGCCTAGGTTTAATTTTGGTGCCTCAAACCATTGAATTTTAAAGGAGTTTAACACAAACCTACCCTCCGACATATGACATTATGAAACTCAGCTGAAGTGAATATATGGGTCAAACCATTTTTTTTTGCATAAGATTTCAACTTTAACTAAACAGACAAAATCAAGGTATAATGCTTATACCGCGTTTCGGCATGTTGTAAGTAATATACGTTCCATGCCAATGTACTTACAAATTATATACTATAAATAAGCATAAAGTGGCCCTGTGCTAAATCGTAGTATAATGGGGGATCACACAAGTACTAACTCTAATGTATATTCCTAACCAATGAACCTAAATAGAAACATTAATATGTCCCAATACCGCAGTATCAGATGTTTGTAAGTATGCTCCTTTCAGTACATAAAAGTGACCAGATTTATGGGGGCCACGGTTTGGTCCCTTCACGTCTGCGGTCTGCTTAAAGCTTACATATTGTATATATATATATATATATATATATATATATATATATATATATATATATATATATATATATATATATATATATATATATATATATATATATATATATATATATATATATATATATATGTGTGTATATATATATATATATATATATATATATATATATATACATATATATATATTTATATATATATATATATATGTATATATGTATATACGTAAGTTATGCGATGCGTCTTCCATTAAATTGAAATATATTGATGTTATATTATCCGATAATAGAAAAAATAACCAGGTGCCCGGAACTGTGATTTATATCCAGACACTATTTGCCCTCTTTAAAATTCACCAGTAGCAACCTCATCATCATACATCAGATGCGCTATTTTGTCTGAATAAAACTTCCTCAATATTAACGAGGACACCAGTAAAGTATCTAAAGGACTGTCACATATGTACAGACACGTTCATAAATGGCGAACGTATGTTTTGTGACATCGATTTTACTGTTGTCCTGTAAACGTAAGTATGTAAAGTTTTATGGGTTTTTTTTTTTATTATATTTATACTCACGTTTGTCATTACGATTTATTCAGATTTTGAAAGCCAAAGGAAACCCATATATATATATATATATATATATATATATATATATATATATATATATATATATATATATATATATATATATATATATATATATATATATATATATATATATATATATATATATATATATATATATATATATATATATATATGTATATATATATATAAGGTAAAGAAGCATAAAGCTTTGTGAAGGTTTTCAATTTGAAGTCGGAGAGCTCGTGAACGAAATTTTTTACTGTAGAAAAATAAAGGTTATGTCTTTTACACTGTAAAGTCTGTGGCAGTATTTTCACCAAATCCAAATTAACGTCGAGTGTGCACTATATACGTCACATATTGTATCAAAACCTCATCGAATATAAATAATGAAATGTTCAATAAAGAATCAACTATTTACTTTCAGAAATAACCTCTACAAACTTAATCATTGGCTACGAAAGAGAGACCGTGAGCCTACCATGTTGTGGGGGCCAATGGTCCTACGTTGAGTGGTTTTACAAAGTACAGGGCATACAAAAAAATACCATTATTGGCACTTTCTACCGTGAAAGTGGAGGAAAGGACGTAGACAGAAGCAGATATAGTTTCTCTTCACACATGGGTACACTCCTGATAGGAAATGTGACACTTCATGATGCTGGGAAATATTCGTGTCGGTTAATACCTGCCTGCCATGCAGTCTACACATTACAAGTGTATGGTTGGTATAACTGGACTCTTTTGAATCCCGTTAATGTATTGAAAATTAGGTTACAAAAATGCGCAAAGTGAGTAAGCAGTGACCCTTTTATACCCCACCAATTTCAATGAAACGAAAACAGTTATTGTAATCTCCTCGTGAAAATTAAATCTCTGTTTGGTTGGGTTTTCTGGTAAATATGACGCAAATATCAGTTTCTGTCACTCACGGAAAATATAACTGATGAACCAGGCATTTGTAATTCACTTATTTAATCAGTGTTGTTAAATTTTGATTACTCTAAGATGTACAGCCAGACAGGCGCAGAATAAAATGTGAAATATTTTCAAATAAAAATTTTGCTAACTATCTATTTTTTTTTTTGTGAGGCAAAAAGTTAGTTACGTCAGTAAAAAAATAAACATTTTTATGGCTATTTTTATTCTAATTTCAGTTTTACAAACAAAGCCCTCCAAATACGTCCGTGGTAGTAACGATAATGCACCTGGACATTGTACAACAATTTAAATTACACACTCTTCATATCGCGAATCATTTGAAGGTACAATTTACAGACGATTTGTGTGATATTTATATTTTACGGCACGTTGCAACACTGCGGTTGTTAAATAATAGTTTGACTGTCGAATATTAACAATAGTAACACAATTTTACATTTACCTAGTCCGGCCGGAGAATCCTACAGTTAAAAAGAACACAACGCGGAATGGTGTCCCCACATTTATGTGTGTGGTTAAGAGGGTACGACCGCACCGTTTGCTGAAATTTCATTGGTTTTCCGGTAAACAGGAGCTGGCGGAAAGCGACAAAAGGGAAAACATTAATATAGATGGCACATGGACGGTCAGAAGCTACCTTAATTATTTCATACAGGCTGAAAATGCGTCTTTATACTGCAAAGTTTCTTGGAATGGAACTTACGTCGCAAACGCATCAGCAGGTCACCCTTCTGGTTAGTTAAGTTCGTAAGTTACACACTACCTCCAAAGCAGGATTTTGAGTGATTTCCATGAGCATACCATCACTTGTATGTAGATGTTATTGCACTGTTTCAAACATATCAGTGCCCAAACATATGAAATAATCAACGCATAAGAATTATGAATTATTAAAAGAGATTTGCATTTTACAAAGACCAATAAAACTTCTTATGAGAAATAAGTTTACAATTTCATCCGTCTGCTTCCTGACACATGTGACGGAGATCGATACCATATTTTACGAAATGTCACGTGAACCTCAATTCATTTATTCACAAACCACTAAAACAGTCAGATTTTATAGAATGCTCTACCTGGTCGCAACAGGCGGAAACAATGCAATTGATTGCGTATGTGTACACGTTGTCGCATTAACACTGATATCAGAAATCCAACTTTAGGGTAAAGGGGTTTGAAGGGTCTCACCCTCCTTTTAATGTTGGCAAAATCAGCTGCGTCTTTTCACCTTTATTTGGCACGATTTGGCTTATATGTACCCTTAAAGGATGACTCTTTTTATTTCATACCACTTCAAAGTGATCTAAGCCCATCAAGACAACCGGAAGCTCTGTGCCAGCTTTTCTCGCCTTTTATCTAATAAATGATCATAGGCATTAGTTAATAAATTTCATTTTTCTTCAAATTGAAAATAAATTGAAAATAGATGTCTGGTGGGCTATTCTATACAATTTACAACTTGTATTTGTTGTTAGCACACCCGGTCTTTTAGAGTCTGGGTCCACTTTGCAAAACCGTAGCCTTTTGCAAATATTTTCTAATTGGATTTTATATGGCCTTGCATTGAAGGTGAAGGGAATAACTTTACTATGGGATCATGACAATCATATCACACTTCTGCCCCTCATCATTTTATGGCAACTCTCGTTCATTTTACGAGACAAAGTTTAGAATATCAATGTTTTTCAACTTGTCAGGGTGGCAGCCTATTCTTTGAATGCCAACTCTGACAAAGGACCAACTACTTAAGAGGAACTGATCTCAAATGTGATAAGATTAGATGCACACTTCTTGTAAAACGACCTTTCATTCATTCAAGCACCAGCATGCCTATACTTCTAGAGAATGTTATGGTCTGGTTCAACAGCATCCCTATGTGTGTGTGTGTGTGTGTGTGTGTGTGTGTGTGTGTGTGATACATTTATGATGTTCGAGTTCCTTTCCAACACATTGCTATTTCTGCAAAATAACGGTCTGCAGTAGATCTAGTTTGACAGTTTATCACAGAAATGGTTAAGTATTCGGATTTCACTACCTTGTACCTTGTGCGTATTTAATCCACATAAAATTGGTATATCACCTAAATAATGTTATATTCTATGTAACAACAGGCATGCTGGTAACTGAAGGAAAGGTCGTTTTTTAAAAAGAAACACGAATCTAGATTTATCATAATTTAGAGTAGTTCGCGTTATGCTTGACTTTATTTGCAGGTGTCACTGAAAGAGTTTACCAGGAACACAGCATAAAATATTATCACTAAATTAGGACATTGTGCTATTAGACTCCTAAGTTCTTAATTAAGAAATGTGATTTCCGTGTTCACTTGGCCTATTTCCTTTAATTTTAAAGATTGCAGTTTGTTTTTGTCTCCAACAGTTTCTACGGAAAAATTTCAGGCATCTTTGCAGTTAGCCCTTCTGGGTTATGGATACACCAAAATTTCTTGGTTTATTTCAATGCGATTACACCCTCAATCATGTTGCTTGAGAAATTTTGTTGCTTTCGGCAATCATGGTAGGGGCAATGTTATTGTCTGACCACATTATTGTTAGGATGTCGATTTCAATGTGCGTGTGTGTCAAGTCAACAGTCATAACAGCTACAAATGTTATGTAAATATTTTGTTTACAAATGTATAAATAAGTTTCCTCAAAAGCACATGAACGACTGTAACCAGAACCTAGATTTGCCTCGTTCCAACGGAGTGATAGACAACATTCAAACCCAACATTTGTTGATCGTTATGCCTCCAATGGCTGCAAGAAAGTCAAGTTGGGTTGTATTTTAATTCTTTCTATGTTATATGTATATATGTCCTAGTTATAGTTATCTGACAAAAAAAAAAAAAAAAACACTGTTACTTTTCATGGAATAGATTGGAATTATATATGGATTTCACTTGGGCGGTTTTTAGATTAGGTCAGTGGACTTATTTGAAATCACACAGCAAATGTTTATGGATTGGTACACTGATAAAAATTCAGGAATTTCAAATGTTTCAGTTGTAAAGTCGAAATTTTACAGGGGTACGTACCTTTATGAGGCCTTGTTTTGGAGACATCGACTTAATTTTGAGGTGAATTATAGTTTCATGTTATTATTAAATGCATATTTAAATCATTTATTTTTTTGAGAAAGTGCACTTACCATAGGTGTAATTAATATTAGAGCATTGACCCAATTTCCAAGGTTATAGGGCAAGCTCAACTCACACACACACACACACACACACACACACACATTCGGCAGTGCATAATGATGTATAATGTATCCACATTACTGGAAATAATATGGCATATTAGGGAACACTAGGATTCTTTTTTTCTTCTAAAGTTGAGCAAATATTAAAATGTTTACGAATCTTCGCTTCCATGACAATCCACCACTTTCCCATGGCATTTTGACAGTTGAAAACTATTATTTGGCACCCTTACTTGCATAATTTTGTATATTTTAATAGTCTATAT